>PVKC010007881.1:0-28964 GCA_004027635.1 Crocidura indochinensis | reverse complement strand
CCACCACCTCCCAGCACCACCAGGTATGCTCCCACACAAAAGGATCTGGAAGGAAACACTAAAATAAATATGTTAAAAGTATGGACAGGACCAGAGCAATAGTACAGCAAGTAGTGTGTTTGCCTTGCATGTGGCCGACCTGTGTTTGGCCTCCCAAACACCACCAGGAATGACCCCTGAGCGCCACCAGGTGTGACCCCAAAAACAAAAAAAAATGTATTGATTAGGTCTAGAGGGAGTACAGGGATTAAGATTGCCTTGCCCCACAGCAGGATCCCATTTCCATCTCCAGCACTATATATGGTCCCCCAGACACTGCCAGGTGACCCCTGAGTACCGCCAGGTAAAAGTCATCTCTGCCCAAAACAAAAATAACAGATTTTAAGTATTTATAGATATAATTGAGCATAATTTAGGAAATTATATAAAAGTACTTTAAAGTAGGAAATCTAAATGTTTTTTAGATATTTTTTGAATGTGAGTCTTTTATTATTTAAAAAGGAAAATGGAATATAAACTTCAGTCCATCAGAGGAACAAAGAATGGGTTTTTTTTAAGGTTGCCACAATCAAATAAAAGGAGGAAAAGTTGAAGGAATGGAAGGGAGAAAATTTAAATTTTCATTTACATTTAAATTTCGATATACATTTGGAAAAAATCCAAATGTATCAGTAATCATGATAAATGAAAACAGATTAAAATGAGCTGTTCAAATAAAGTGATTCTCCATTTTGAATCCAGCTTTTTTTTTTTTTTTTTTGCTGTTTATAAGAGACATGTGTGGAATATAATTATGTGGGAAGTTTGGAACTCAACAATTAGGAAGGGTATAAAAAACAAATTCTAAAGAGGGAACAGAAGAAGGTTGAGAAGGGTGGGGGAAGGAATACTAATATCAGACCAAACTTTAAATGCAATATATATATACATATATATTTATATATGTATATATATATATATATATCATTAGGAACAAGCATCTGTCACTGCTTTTTAGTGTTAGAAGGGGGATAGAAAACTATATAGTAAAAATTGCTAATGCTCTGAGGAGACAAATATCTCTAACAGAACCTCAAATGGTTAGTGAGCATTTAGGAGAGGGCACATTGAAGAAATGTTCTTTCAACTGGCAGTAATAAAAATGCAAGAAGAAACAGAAGCCTGAGGCTTTAGTAAAAATGCAAGAAGAAACAGCAAAACTGGGCTTCCCTTTCAACCCAGCTCAGAATGATCACATGCTTATTGGCTCCTGTCAAGCCTTGACAAGGGTGTGGCATGAAGGCTCTGACAGGGCAACAGCAGCAGATGCTCACAAATCTCCTATTCTTCTGCTTTCCTTCCCTGTCCTAGTGAAATTACTGTGCGGGGGTATTCTCTGGGCATCGTTTGTGGAAGCAATAAAGAGTAACCAGCCAGGGAGCCGGGAGGTGGCGCAGGAGGTAAGGTGCCTGCTGCCTTGCCTAGGACGAACCACGGTTCGATCCCCCGGTTCCCATATGGTCCCCCGTGCCTGCCAGGAGCGACTTCTGAGCACATAGCCAGGAGTAACCCCTGAGCGTCACTGGGTGTGGCCCAAAAACCAAAAAAAAAAAAAAAAAAAGAGTAACCAGCCCAGTATGTGTCCATTAAGAGGGCACTGCTTCAGTAAACAGTGTCATAGTCCAGCAATGACAGCACCACCATGAGAACACATGTAGTTACCTATGCAGACATGGATCCATCTTTGCATGGCAGGAGAATGTGGGTAATCCATGGCACGTTCACATGAGAAAAGCTATCTGTGTGTCCTTTATTACAGCTACTGAGTGAGCTATCTGCATACCACTGCTAAGAAAGGGAAATCCCAGCAGGAGGCTCCTTCTTTGGATGAAGAAAAGGAAAGGAAACTGAGTAGGAAACTAGCCCTGGGTACCCTCAAGATTAAAGAGCATAAAGGGAAGGAATTAGTATCTGTTTTCACTGTTATTCCTGAACAATTTATCCATAAACTTTTATTTTTCTCTGTATGTATGTGTGCCTATGTTTCGAAAATATTTCCCAGCTTCTTAGCAGAGAGTAAGAACAGAAGAATGATGCAGAACAAAGCATTTTAGGGTTGATTTTTGCCATATATGGCTTCCAGAGATGAGGGTGACTTCTGCAAGCAGAGAGGAAATGGTCTGGGCAGAAGGAGGTGACACAATGTTGTTTCCATACATGCCCATTTGCTATGAACATGTCTACCAACTAGACTCTTCTGGTCCTGTGGCCTTGCTTAAGTCCTTTCTAGTTGTTTACTCACAGTCTCATTTATTACACTCTGATAAGGGAAAGGTGGAATTCCTCAGGGACCCTTATCAGATAGGCTGAGTTCTATCTATTGCTAGTCAGGAACACAAAGTCAGATGAGGCTGTGCTGAATTCCCAGAACAAGAAAATGATGCCTTGTTTGGCATAACCATGGGTTGTGATGGACCCATTTGGATTTGATGGAGGGAGAGGACTGGTTGGTAGTTGGAGTAGGCACAAATCCATCCTGTACCCCCTACCACTCACTGTCTCTGTCAGAGAGATTTGTCCCAGAAGGGCTTCTCTGCTTTAGGATAGTACTCACATTTCCCTTTCTAAAAACACAGCGACAAATCTTGGCCCCACGGAAGTAAGACTGGTGGAGGCCAGCCTGAGTTTGTAGGGAGGGCTCGGAACCTCTGAGAGAGAAGGAATCGAGCAGGAGCTCTGCTTTGTGGATGATTCCACTATAATACATACATCCCACTGGAATTATTCTTGCCCTGGCACAATACACACACACACACACACACACACGCACACACACACACACACACACACACACACACACACACTGAAAAGCGTGATTAAAACATTGGCGCAGAGTAGACGGAGAAATAGTGCAAGGACTTGGACATTTTGGTGGTGGGCGCTTTGGAAAATCTATTGTATCCTGTCACTAATTCTATCATTAAAAACAATAGTAACAAAAGAGTACAAAATGCATTGGCCAAAAGAGTGAGGGGAACTTAGTTTCAGTTCTTTAAGCAAGTTCTGACAAGAGAGTGGCCTAGAACCATTGGTCTAAGCAATTTGTCAACCACAGTGAAAGGTCTCTAACTAGTCTTCAAAATATGCATCTGTTAAGGAGAAAAGCCAAGAAGGAAAATTCAGACTCAGGCATCTTATTAAGGTACCTGGGGCTGCCCCGCTGAGGTGGGAGTTGACCTGGCCTTCTCAGCCACTGTTTTCTTTCTCTCCTCAGAGAGAAGATGCATCAGTCGGCCATGTATGAACTCTGCCAGGGGATGCACCAAATTAGCCTTCAGTTCGTCCGCCTGCAGCTCACGTTTGAAGAATACACAGTTATGAAAGTCTTGCTGCTGCTAAGCACAAGTAAGTGGGTGTCCAGCCAGGCGTTCAGTTTTTATTTTTTGCTCTTGTCATATCTTAAGGAGGCTCATCTGCTGATAGTGGTTGGGGAGTTGTTGTATTTAAAAAAAATGGAGCTGGTGGGTGGAAGGCTTTGGTGCTCTGTGTATTGAGTTTCTTTCAGAGTTTGGGTTAATGATGGGCCTTCCCTCCTTGCTTCACTCATACAACCACAGTATTTTGTTAAGTGTTTGTTAGAGGATAAGAGCTGGTCAAGTCAATAGCTGCAAGGGTGAATGGGGCACAGACTCTGTTATAGAAGTTCAAAGATGCCTCTGCTCCATGATCTAGACATGCTTTAGGATAGAGACAGAACATGTCCAGTGATTCAGGAGAGGGAAGACCATGTTTTCTTGTGGGAGTGAAAATAGGGAAGCTGATTCTTGGAGAACTTAGCAGGGGATGAGCAAATGTTGGAAATAATATGCTCCTGTTGAACATAGTGTGAGCAAGTGTGGACATGTGGCCAGCCAAGCTGCCAGTGAGGCAGTCCAAGAGGCTTATGAGCCTCCTCTTTAGTTTCTTTATTTTTCACTTTTGTTTACCCCACTGTGCTTAGATTATTCCTAACTCTGCTCAGGAATGAACCTAGTGGTCCTAAAGGGAACTAGTATGTGTTGCATGGGATTTTAACCCGGTCAGTCACAAGCCAGGCAAAGCAAGTACCTTATACAGTCTGGTTCCTAAATTTCTTTATTCTTTTTTTTTCTCTTTTCCTTTCTTTTATTTATTTTTAATCATGAGAACAAAGATGCAAAGAAAGAGGACAAGGTAAAGTTACAGTGGAAGGGCAATCACCTATAAGCAGAATTCTCAGAGGTCCCCTTGCTGATATCTTTTTTTTTTCCCTTGCTGATATCTTAACTTTGAACTTTCAGCCAAAGAACATTAAGAAAAATAAAACAGAACCCATATACAATTATTTTGTCCCTCAAGTTCCCGGAATGTAATGCGTAATATTTCTTTTTTTTTTTTTTGGCCTTACAATGTGCCATAATAGAATTCGGGGTTCGCTCTGCAGCCGCGCTTTTTGGGTGCGGGTCCTGGAGAGGTTCCTTGTTGTTCAGAGCCGGCTCAGCAGAAAAGAGGCAGAAATGGGGCAGAGCGCATGGTTGGTTTTCTTTTAAAGTCTCTGGGTGCCCACTCGCCCGGCTCTATTGGCCCTACGTGGGTCGCGTGGAGACATCTTACTAGATTCGGGTCCTGGAGAAGTTCCTTGTTGTTCAGAGCCTGCTCGGCAGAAAAGAGAATTTCTTTATTCTTATTTTACTTGTAAGTCCTTTTAACTTTTCAAAATTGCACCAGCTACTTTTGGTTCAAGAGATGTGGGAATAAGGTTGGGATGGAAATGGAACCAGAATACTTTGTCATTCTGCCATGGACATATGGCCTTGGTTAGGGGACCCACTGAAGGCACTTGGGGACATGCCCAATGCCAGTTTTATGGTTTTGTGAAGATTTGTCTGGCAATAGAGTAGGTTGTGAGGAAAAGAAAGGAGAAAGACCAGCAAAGAGAGAACTGAGGCTCAGAGGAAGCCAAGACTTCCTATGAAACTGTTGGGGACATATCTTGGGTGCTCCAAGGCCTGGGAGATGAGCAGAAACCAGGGGTGCTGGAGCTGGCTGCTCCCATTGAGAAGTGGAATTATCACCAGTCTAGGTTATAAGAAACACTGATTGAAGCAGAGAACCAAAGTGCCAGACCCAGAGTTTTGGATGGTAAGGTCAGGCTGGGAAGCCCCCAGCCATGATGGAGAGAACATGTTGGACAAAGGTGTCGGGATGCCCCAAGAGCAGCTGACTTGTGACCCTGCGGGGCATAGGGATTCCTTCCCACCTGTGTTTGGTTTGGCCAGCCCAGATCTTTGAGGTTGCTTTTGGCCTTCAGTTTTATTGTCATTAGTTTTGTTAACAGGGCGGGATTTCCCTCCTCTTTCCCACAGACCTCACTGGTGGTCACTCCTCACACAGACTCCTTTCCTGAGACATCATCCACTGGGCTCCAGAACCAATGTTATGCTCCTGTTTATCCCAGTTGGATGTAACATCATGAACGTGATGATTTGATTTCCCTTCTCAAGTGATGTTATTCTGGTTATGGGGAAAAATTTGATAGTTGTTGGTACTAGCTATTTTTTCTTTCTTTGTAATAAGTGGCCTTTGGATTGGTTTCCATGTTGCCTTTTAATTAGATGTCTTTTAATTGGTTCCTTTAGTTTACATGTTAAAAAATATGTTTCCCCATTGCCCCCTCATCTGGCTCTTTCCCCTCCCTTGGGGGTGGACTTTATTTTTTCCCAATAAAGGTTGCTTTGGGGGTCTGGAGGGAAAGATGCCATCTTAGCCATCACTCATGGTGTGAGTTTATGGCCTGCTATTCCTTCCCAACCATGTGTGATTTTGTCCTGCATCGGAATTGCATCTCTTGTCCTACCCAAATTGGGGACATGGGGATCCCTTTCCCTCTCTGGAGATTGTGGAACACACAATCGATGATGTCTTAGTTGGTTAGTTTTCTTTTCCTCTGCATTACACAGGATTTACTCCTGGCTCTGTACTCAGAATCACTCCTGGTAGGATTTTTAGGGGGCCTTATGGTGAGAATGAACAGTGGTCATCTGCATACAGGGCAGAAATCCCATCAACAATACTATTGCTTTAAATGTAAAGAAAAAAATTTACTCCCCTTCCCTAGAAAAAAATTTTTTTGTTTTTATTTTGTTTGTTTGTTTTAGGGTCACACCTGGTGTTGCTTAGGGGTTACTTCTAGCTCTTTGCTCAGTAATCATGCCTGGCAGGTTTTGGGGACCATATGGGATGCTGGGAATCAAATCACCATCTCTGGGGTTGGCTTTGTGCAAGGCGAATGCTATCTCTCCGCTCCAGAAAAATGTTTTTAAAAGTTCTTTTGAAGGCCAGCGTGATGGTACCCACAGGTAGGGCATTTTCCATGCATGATGCTGACCCAGGTTCAATCACTTTACCATATTTAGTCCCCTGAGCCAGCCAGGAATGATCCCTGAGCACAGAGCCAGGAATAAGCCCACAGCACAGCTAGGTATGCCCCTCCCAAAAACAAACAAACAAAATGCTTTTCAGTGTCCTAATTACATTTGTGAACTTTTTTCCTCAAAAAATGCTAATGTGGGGCTGGAGAAATAATACAGCAGGTAGGGTGTTTGCCTTCCATGTGGTCAACCCTGTCATTCCATATGGTCTTCCAAGCACTGCCAGGAGTGGTTCCTGAGTAGAGATCCAGGAGTAACAGGGAAGGATCCCTGAGCACAGAACATTGTCTGGTATGGTCCCAAAACAAAACAAACAAACAAAAACCACTAAATAATATTGATTTGTGACAAACGTTCACAACCACCTTAATTTGAGCATCATCCTCCACCACTCAGTCATGCAGCTCCTTCGTGTCGATTCTGCTGTCAGGTTGAAGTGGCCTGAATGAATGCATGACTTTTCCCAGCAGCTCAGTACTTTTGAATTCTGATGTGTGTAGAAGCAAGGAAAGCAAATTGAATAGGGCAGCAAAACATGAATGGTGCATGAATCATAGAAGCCACAGGCTTTAGTTATAAGCTTATTTTGCTCATCTCTGAAGGATGCATGAACATGTTTCTGGTTGTTGAGAATGTTCAGTGGACACCTGATAGCTGGAATAGGGGATGTTTTGATCAATGACATCAAGAGGACCTCCTGAGCCATCTGCTTCCAAAGGAAAACAGATGAGCTTCCAGCCCTGTGGTCCCTTTGCTCTTCTCCAGCCCCTAGATTTTGGGTGATTTCCAACTGCCCTGCTGCATTTAATAAGTAAATCAGAAAATCTGGGCATGTCTCCAAAAATTGAGGGCTTGCTTAAGCTCTCTTTTATTTGTGAATTTGTTTCAGTGTCTTAAAAAAAAAAAGAATCTGACTGGGAAATCAGTGCCCAAACTGCAAGTCACAAATATCCCTATATATAGGGATATTTGATACGAGGTCATGCTATGGAAAATTTCTGAGAGTGCAGCAGTGAGGTCTAGGACAGTCTGGTCAATGGGAGGAAATGATCAGAATATGGGAGTGAAATGTTTCGCTCTTTTTACTTTCAGGTATACGGTATTAGCCTATACTTATACATAAATGAAAAATAAGGATGTTGACTGTGTAACATTTTTAAGGCTAGAGTGATGGTAGGGCATTTACCATGCATGTTGTTGACCCAAGTTCAATCGCTGGTACCATATTTGGTCCCCTGAGCCAGCCAGGAAGGATCCTTGAGCACAGAGTCAGGAGTATATCTATGGATGTGGCCCAAAGTACAGAGTAATGGCCTAAATAAATTGAAAACTAAGGTTTGTTGACTGCAAAACATTTCATAAAATTCCACACTCGTTTTGAAGTAAGTCTGAAGAAAAGTGGCTTAGTTTGAAGATCAGAATTGTTCACTTTGTGATAAATGATTGACTCCAAGGGTACTTTTCATTTCTTTCTAAAAGTTTGAAATTAACATTACAACTAGGGGAAAGGCAGCCTGTAGTTTTACTAGTAACATCCAGGATTTTACCAGCTGTGGGTAGGTATGTTTTATAGCTTTTTAAAGAGAGGTGATTTTAGATTTCAAAAGAAAAAAAAGCATAGAGTAGATGGCATTTAATTCATCTGAATTTCGAACCCTCAACATGAAACTAGTAATACTGGGGTGGCCAGGTTGTTGCTGGTGGGATTTTATTTTCCTGAAGGGAAATAAAGCAGAGGTAAGGAGGTTCTGAACAGAACCCCTGAAGTTGGTGGGTGAGAGAATCCACAGATACCCCTTTCCAGGACTTTTTTTTTTCTGGAAACAGCATCTCCTGGCTCCCAGGACACACATACATGCAGACACACACACCCCTTTCAAAGTGTTACTGACCACACAAAGAGTGAACCGACTGACCAGTCATGACCAATCAGTCAGCCGTAAGATTTACATAGCAAGTAAGGGCAGCATCAGCCTCCAAATGTTCATAATCTCCCGATGAATTGTCATCCACTCATGGTCTCCTAAATATAGAGTTTGGAATGATTTTTTTTTCTCAGCGAGCTCTGTATCAGCTGTCACCAGAAATCAAGCCTGCAGGTAGCTATTGAGACGAGGGCCTGGAGCTTGCTTCTCCTTTCAGAAGGCAAACTATGATTGCCATGTGTCGTGGAGGAAAGCTACACTTGTCAGCAGGTCCAAGAAATACTTAATTGACTCCCAAATCCTGAGTCCCAGAGTCTCCAAAGAAGCATATTTGGGTTCAATATAAGCTGGGGTCCCAGCATACATGAAGAAAGCACAGGCCTGCACTTTTTTGCCTGGCTGCAAATAGTACCTTGAATTGTGCACCCGCTGCTAATAACCATCACACACACATAAAAATTAAAACAGTGCTCGCCCCCCACCCTGGCCGTGTGTGAGATCATGTGACCATGTGCCATGGCCAGTGGCCCTGGAACAGAGAGGGTGGAAAGTGCATCTTAGCATGCACATTCTCCCATTGGTAGGCAGCCAGTTTCCAAGTGTCTTTGATATTTGAACTTGAATTTGAAGATGTGGCATTCTAATTCTAGCCCTAGCTTACGTGTTAGCTCTGCCAGTTGTCCTGGAAAATCAAAGTTCATTTTCCTACTTCTGAGGTATTGACAAGTTTGTGTTCAGAAAATACTTTTATGAGAGGCCATAAGGCATTTGGGGCAAAGAGGCAGCCTCTGGAAAGAGACCTGAGTTGATAGCCTTCCAAAGGCTCACATTATATCCTTGGTTTAAACCTTCTGTCTTCCATTTCCTCATCTATAATGCAAGAATTGAGAAACATCCATGTTGGAAGACTGATGTCAAGAATACGAAGCTGTACCTTATGCAAACTGTATTGCAAAATATTTAAATAAAAGTGCTATTAATGCTGCCAGAAAGATACTACAGTAGGGAAGACACTTGCCTTTCTCATGGCTAACTTGGGTTTAAGTCAGGCTGACCTGGCACTGCATATTGCATCCTGAGCCGTGCCAACAAGCAGTGATCACTGAGCATAGAGCCAGGAGGAAACCCTCATCACTGCTGGGTGTAGTCACAAAAGTGCTTTTATTTTGCTCATGTGTCTATATAAGAATTTCCCTTTAGGTACCTGCCATATTTATTCATCAGTGCAATTAGTTGAGAGTTAATTAAGCTCTCCAGTTTGAGCCTACGAGCCTCACAATGTTCTGGGTCCTTCATGACTAAGATTCTAAAATTGTTTTCAACATGCTGGGAATTTACATGTTTCCTTCAACACAGTTCCAAAGGATGGCCTCAAATGCCAGAGTGCGTTTGAAGAAATGAGGACAAATTACATCAAAGAACTGAGGAAGGTGGTGACGAAATGCCCCAGCAATTCTGGGCAGAGCTGGCAGCGGTTCTACCAACTGACCAAACTTCTGGACTCCATGCATGATGTGAGTAGAACCTAGAGGGACCCATTCACTTAACCAATATGTACTGTTGACCCAGTGAAACAAGTGAGTTGAGACAGAGTCCCTGGGACTTTCGGGAGAATAGGGAGAGAGTTTCCAGTGGGGGAACTGGGTAGAGTACCTTCAAATCATTTTGGAACAGACCACCTTTGACATTAGCACATACCACTAATGGCTCACACTTGAATATGGTCTAAGTAACACAGATCACAGTTCTGGCATCAATATGGTAAGCTGGAAGGTGCAGCTAGTGCCTTCACTGAACAGGATCCGAACACCGAACACACCATAACGGAGAGACAAGGTCTCCAGGTAGGTCTATTAGCCATGTAAGCCTGATCAGGTTTCCCCTGCTTGCAATTTAGGAAATGTTTGACTGTAGAAATGTTTTCATTAGCAGTGCAAAAGTAGTGTCCCATCTCCAACAACTCTGTAGCTAATAATAATAAACATTATTTGTGGCCCAGGGCCAGCAAGGATCATCTCAGTCTTTGCCAAGTGCTGAATCCAGTGTTCATTATTCTTCATCAGGGGCCTCTTTCTGGATGTGTGTCTAGTGTAAGAGTAAATTCCAAGCTTGTTGGGATACACAGGGAGTTGTTAGCAGTTGACCCAAAACAATGGATCTGGAAAACTTGCTTTGTTTTGTCATTTAAAACATGCCTCCCTTGTTTCCTGTTGCAAGCACTTTCTCTGATCTCAGCTCAAAGAAAGTTGATCAAGCTCATGCCAACTTCATCCTTTTGTATTTTTGTGGTTTCCAATCTTCCTTTTAGAAACTGGATTAAACACATTTGGCCTGTATGATTTGCATCATTTCAGTTATTTCTGTCATTAATAAAAATGTTGACAGGCTTGAAGACTCATTATTTTTGTAGTCTTCCTACTGAAATAATGGCTGATCCTCTAGAATTTTGTTTATGTGTAAACAAAATTGGCTGTTATCTGGGGATGAGTTGATGAAAGAATGTCACATTATTGTGTTTTCCACAGAAGAGTCTGTGCACCATCCTGCCTGCTACTTCCTCAGAACTTGTTGCATGCTCAAAGTCAAATCCTCACAAGCTGAATTCAAGGGTCACTTTTCAAGCACAGATTGCTAGAAAATGGTAGAAATAAGAGATCAGGATAAACAAGACTTTGTGGGTGACAACATGTAATATTCCCCACACTTTACACTGGGACACTGAGAACTGAGAACATGAGAATAAGAGCTGAATTGCTTTGGGCTATTGGTCCTATTAAAGGTCCTTCTTAGTAGAGCTCAGAATAGGGGATTTGTGTTATTTCTTTTCCCCTTTCAGTAAGTTCCCAAGTAGTACTTAGGAGACTTAAGGACCCCTCTGGCAATTCTCAGCCAACCTGGCCAGCAGTTCAATGCAGAGACAGGCCTAAGGATATGCTCTGCTCAGGCATTGAGTGTCAAAGATACCCAGGCCATTCTGGCAATGCTTGGAGGCCTCAAGGCCTTTGCCTGGCAGTGTTTTAAGGATCAGGAGATGCCAGGAATCAAACTCATCTGGGCACACATCTTCTGGCCCATGTAGCTCTTGGTGAATTCACTTTACGCCCTAACATCTTCTGGCCCATGTAGTTCTTGATGAAATCACTTATTCATTCAAAGTCATGGTCAGGCCAAATGCTGGATTAAAATGATATCATAGTTGTCAGCACAAAATATGATAATAGATGTTCTGTTTGGAAGCAATCTCCATGTATTGAGGTTGAAGACAAGTTAAAGTGTGCCCTTCTACTTCTATGCAAGTCTTTCTTCCATCTTTCATGGAGGAAGTATGGTAAAACCCACCTAGGCCACACCTAGAATCACACTCTTTACACAGCTTTCAGAACCTAGCAAAACACTTGGCACAAGAGAGGAGGAAGTCAAGGAAATGTTACTGAGTGGTTTTGTTAAAAGTAATGATTGTGTATGCAGGTCCCCCAAGGCAAATCATGGTCTTTGTAGTGATTATTTCCACCCAACCACAACTGGCAAAACACAGAAAAAGTGAATATACTTGAAACATACAACTTGAGAGATATATCATGTGTGTATTCCCATGATACCCACTATAGGACAAAACCACCTAGAAACTTTTCCATTCTGTTAGCTCTATGGTAAGAACACCCCAAAAATTCTTTTGTGGCATTTTTTTTGATCTTTATTACCATGCCCTGCTCCCCACTTACCTTCTCCATGACTTTTTAGCACTAAGGACTGATTTCTCTATCCCAAACTTCATATAAATGGAATCACACAAATGTCATCTTCAATGCCTGACTTCCACTTAATCACAAGTATGCTGTGGCTGATCCATGTGTTCGCATTTATCAGTAGTCTTTGTTGTCAAGTAACACATGAGTGTCCAGTTATTACCCACCCTGGTAGTCCAGGAAACTGTTGGTGGACATTCAGGTTGTTTCCTCCAAATCAGGGACTAAGTAACATACCTCTTGGTGTGGATTTGGCTTTCTTATGCGAGGAAATCTCAAGGAACAGAATGCCTGCAGGTTAAGCATATGTGAGACAGATGGACAGTTTTCCGAGATGGCCACATGATTGTACATGCACTTGAAGTTTGTGGAAGTTGGAACAGCTACCCCACCTTTGCTTGCTAGTCTCTTCAGTTCTCTGTATCTTCAGACTCCCAGGTAATAGCTCACTCTGCTTTTCATTGGCTATTTATAATAGTTAAGGATCCTTTCATGTGTGAAAGCCACTATCTGCATGTCCTTTGCCAAAGTGTCTATTTACAAGCTGTTTGCTCTTTTTTTTTTAAATTTTACTTGTTTTGGGGCCACACCTGACTGTGCTCAGGGATTGCTCTTGGCTCAGCACTCAGAAATTACTCCTGGCAGTGCTCAGGGGGCTATAGAGGGTGCCAAAAATCAAATTTGAAGCAGAATGTGCAAGGCAAACACTCTACCCACTGCACTGTCTCTGTAATCCCTATTTGCTTATTTACAATTATTAAACTGTTTGTTTTCTGAATTTTGAGTAGTCTTCATGTATTCTAGTTTCTATCCCTTTATAAGCTCTATGATTGTCAAATATTTTCAATATTGTCAATTGTCAATATTGTCCCAATTTCTGGCTTGTCTTCTTATTCTCTTAATACTTTTGAAGAACCATTTTCCATTTTAATAGCCATCAAGTGACTTTTTTAAATCTTTAATGAAGCCTGCTTTTGATATTACTCATCTCTAAGAAATACTTGTGTAAGCCAATACCACAACAGTTTATCTAGAACCTTTGTTTGCTGATAAAGTCTCAGGCACTATCATTTAATTTTTATTTTTCTGAGTCATTTTAGTTGTACCCATTGCGAGGATAAATCTAACCAATCCTACTCCATCTTGGCTAGAAGAACAATATTCTTGGAGGATATCAGGGGTTACTCCTGGCTCCATGCTCAGAAATTGCTCCTGGCAGGCACGGGGGAACCATATGGGGCACCAGGATTCGAACTGATGACCTTTTGCATGAAAGGCAAACGCCTTACCTTCACGCTATCTCCCGGGCCCCTTGAGTCATTTTCATTTGAAGACTTGAGCTTGGATCTTCCAAAATGCTTGATCTTAGAAGTAGCCTCACAAAAGTATCTTGAATGCTCTATTTATACTCCTATTCCAGACAGAACATTGAAAAATGCATTCTAAGTCTAGAGGGACCTTCTAACATTCACGCTTACTCAGACTTGAGACTGCCTACAGCTTTTTCATTAGAGTAAATTAGTGAGTCAACATTTGTGGAATGTTTTTCCAGGGAACAGAGCTGCACGGTGCATGCTGGGTGCTCAAAGCCTAGTTCTGGTCCCCTGTGGAAAGAGAAAGTGTTCCTAAGCATCCCACAAGTAAGAGCCCCTGAGTGTCAATCAAAGTTGTGCTGAGAGTACTTTGAGTGTACTTAGCTCGCCCACCTCTAGGACCCATGAACCTGGTTCTCAAGACACCTGCATTTATCCCACATACTGTGCCTGTGTTTGGCATACCAGTGCCACAGTTAGTGAAAGGAACATTTTGGTAGACTAGGTTGGCAATTAAACATTTGAATTGATTAGCAGCTTGGATGAGTCATAACCCGTGATCACTAATCTTTCTCTCTCTCAAAAAAAGCATTTCAAAGAAAGCAGCTATAGACAGACTCCTGAGCCTCGATGCATTTTTGCATTGTAAATGTATGACTGTTAGATATAAAGCATATATATTCCTTATTCTTCTAGAAAGAATTGATCAATTATTTTAGTCATTCATAGGAAATATTAATAAATAGTTAATATTGTCTGTGTAAGAAGTACACTTTTACTGACTTTATGGGAAATTTCTGTTCACCTACAGAGATCTAGGACTATATTTATGTAGTGAGGATATTAATAGTATTTCACAGAGGCAAAAAAAATGCCCCTTTCTACTACTGGATTCAAGTTTTTCTCAACTTGAAACACTCATAGCAAAGATGTATATTGACACAGATTACACACAAAAAAAAAAAAGGCATGCCGTCAACCCAGCCCTCAAATAGTTTAGATTCTAGAGGCAGCTGGAAAATGATGCCAACATTGGTTGCCTGGGTAGGACCTTAGAGAACACCTGTGCATTTGTTTATTCATCCATTTATTCATCCCTATATTTCTGTATCTATCACCCACTGTTCTGGAACCCAAGGTACAACAACTGAGCATGCCTATCCTAAGACTGTTGGCTGACTTAGAAGAAGAAGGAGACAGGGGGAATCATTTCTCGGGGTACACACATAGCTTTAACTTCTGCCTAGTGCACAAGAAAGACAGCACTCACCCAGCGGGGGAGACTTAGGCTGACAGAAGCTGTCAAGTTTTAGACTAGGCTTTCTCTTTGGCTATTAGGGATCTAGCACTGAGGATCATGAAAAAGAACTACCCCACTCTGAGTCAAGACTAGAAGTCTGGCTCTGTGATGTGACCTCTGAGGACCACAGGAAGCCTGGACACTAGACTCCCACTTCTCCACACTCTGTTTCTTTCACTGTTCCACGGGAACCATTCTGCCTTGGGGTGTGAATAATGGAGCCAAAAGTGAAAGTGAATGCAGTACTCAGGTCTGGAAATTTAGTCCTGGGCAAGGAAAGATTTGCTGGCATTCTCTCAGATTCCCTCCATGCCCCCAAGGAGCTCCCATTGCATAGTTTTAATGACTTAAACACCATCACCCAAGCTGGGCACTGCTCAGGAATGGACAGTCTTCAATGGTTTCCAGCAGTGACTCCTCCAGTGACCTTGTCTATATCTGCCTACCCCACCCTGCGCCTGCATTCTTCCAATTCCTCCCTAATCTGTTATGGTTCACAATTGGCAGGTTTTTTTTTTGGTTTTTGGTTTTTTTTTTTTTTGGTTTTTGGGTCACACCCGGTGACGCTCAGGTGTTACTCCTGGCTATTCGCTCAGAAGTTCAATTGGCAGTTTTTACCTGTGGCCCTAAAGGAACATCTTAGGGGCCCCAGTTCAGGAAATGCTGAACAAAGCTGTTGGCAAAATGAAGCCAGTAAGTGGGAAAAAAAAAAAACAGTGTGTGGCATGAAGTACCCCAGGTATTCTGTACTGGTCCCTTCCAGCTAATCCAACATCAAAGCACAACTAGGCATACCAGAAACAATGCTTTCTTTGAAGGGAGACAGAGTTATTGCTGTGCACAGTGGTGGAGGCACCCCACACTCTAGCTCCTTTCTGGAGTCCTTGGTGGTGGGTGATGTTTTCTGAGGATGAAGGCCCCTCACACCATGTGCCACTGCCTCTACCACCCACCAGTTTACAAGTTGTTCATAGGGCCTGAGAAAGTGACACAATGGACTAGGGGTCCCCAGTTTGTTCTCTACCACCCACCAGTTTACAAGCTGTTCATAGGGCCTGAGAAAGTGACACAATGGACTAGGGGTCCCCAGTTTGTTCCCTGGCATGGCACACTTTTCAGTGCCCCAGACATTCTTAAATAAAGCCCTCATAACTTTCAGCACCTCTTCCAGGTTGCATAGTGTCTCTGGGAGTGAACCCAGCATAATTGAGTCCTATTTGGTTCCTGATGGCGATGGCAATGATAGTGATAGTGACTTAGAACATCTTTTTTCATCTCTAGCAGTTATGATGCTCAGGGTCTAATCTTGTTCTGAATGCAGTGCCCTGAGTGAAATCAGCCACTGACTATAAAATCACCCCACACGCTGTATTTCCAGCCTTGGGTGACCAGGTCTGAAGCATGGTCATTCATAAAATAATCCAAAACCAGTCTGAGGGTGAAACACATGTAGTCTAGCAATCTTCTATCTCATATGGAGAGTGAGTTACCTTCCAGAACTGTTGTTTTTATTGAGCACACAAAGCACCCCAGGTGGAGGAGTAAGGACAGAATAAGGACAAATAATTCAGTCTATACTGAGCAAGTCCCACCCAGGTTTACATGTAAGATAATATTTGTTTTGGGGTAAAACCAAGTTGTAAACAAACAGATACAAAGGAACCAGGGATCATCTTTGTTTTGGGTGAAACACTGTAGAATCTAACAACTAACCACTAATCATCATTTAAAGCATGTCATGTATAGATCCCATTATGACTTTCTCTGATTCAACTATACCAAGGAACATCAAGTATATGGGCACATTATAGTCTTTGTGTTTTGAAGACTGGCACCTTTCACTTAACACAATAGCGACTGGGAGAATCCATGAGAATAGAGGACAATTAGCTCTTTAAGACAGAATACTTGGGCCTGGTTTGCAGATGGTCACTTTTTGCTTCTTCTGTGGCTGCATGACATACATGTAAGTTGCTTCTACCTCTTTTTTCTTAATAGTATCTTATTTAAACATCGTGATTACAAACATGACTGTAGTTGGGTTTCAGTCACAAAAAGAACACCCCCCCCTTCACCAGTACAACATTCCCACCACCAATGCCCCCCATCTTTCTCCTCCACACCCCTGCCTATATTTGAGACAGGCATTCTACTTCTCTCACTCATTATGATTGTATTGGTAGTTGTTAGTGTATTATTTCTCTAACTGCACTCACTCACTCTTTGAGGTGAGCTTCATATTGCAAGCTAGTCCTTGCGGCCCTCATTTCTGGGCATTATTATGATAATGTCTTTTATTTTCTTAAAACCCATAGGTAAGTGAGACTATTCTGTGAGTTTTGCTCTTCCTCTGACTTATTTCACTCAGCATAATAGTTTCCATATTCATCAATGAATAGGAAAATTTCATGACTTCATCTCTCCTGATGGCTGCATAATATTCCATTGTGTATATGTACCACAGTTTCTTTAGCCATTCATCTGTTGAAGGGCATCTTGGTTGTTTCCAGAATCTGGCTAGTGTCGATAATGCTGCAATGAATATAGGTGTGAAGGAGATATTTTTGTATTGCATTTTTTATGTTCTTAGTGTGTATCGCTAAGAGTGGTATAGCTGGATCATATGGGAGCTCAATTTCCAGTTTTCTGAGGAATCTTAATATTGTTTTCCATAAGAGCTGGACTAGGTGGCATTTCCACCAGCAGTGAATAAGAGTTCCTTTCTCCCTACATCCCTGCCAGCACTGATTGTTCTTGTTCCTTGTGATGTGTGCCAGTCTCTGTGGCATGAGATGGTACCTCACAGTTGTTTTGATTTGCATCTCCCTGATAATTAGTGCTGTGGAACTTTTGTTTGTTTGTTTGTTTTTGGTTTTTGGGTTACACCCAGCAGCACTCAGGGGTTACTCCTGGTTCTGCACTCAGAAATCGCTCCTGGCAGGCTAGGGGAACCATATGGGATACCAGTGTTCGAACCACCATCCTTCTGCCTGCAAGGCAAAAGCCTTACCTCCATGCTATCTCTCTGCCTCGATGTGGAACATTTTTTCATGTGTCTTTTGGGCATTTGTATTTCTTCTCTGAGAAATTGTTCATTTCTTTTTTCTTTTCTTTTTTTTTTTTTGGTTTTTAGGCCATACCCCACAGTGCTCAGGGGTTACTCCTGGCTATCTGCTCAGAAATAGCTCCTGGCAGGCATGGGGGACCATGTGGTACACCGGGATTCGAACCAACCACTTTAGGTCCTGGATTGGCTGCTTGTAAGGCAAACACCGCTTGCTATCTCTCCAGGCCCAAAATTGTTCATTTTTTTCTCCCCATTTTTTGATAAGATTAGATGTTTGGGTCTGTTGTTGTTGTTGTTTTGGGCCACACCCGGTGGTGTTCAGAGGTTACTCCTATCTATGTGCTCAGAAATCGCTTCTGGCATGGGGAACCATACGGGATGCCAGGGGATTGAACCACAGTCCGTCCTAGGCTAGCGCAGACACTTTACTACTTGTGTCACCATTCCGGCCCCTAGATATTTTTTTGTTTCTTTTTTTTGTTTGTTTGCTTGTTTTTTTGTTATTGGGCCACACCCGGCGGTGCTCAGGGGTTACTCCTGGCTGTCTGCTCTGAAATAGCTCCTGGCAGGCGCAGGGGACTATATGGGACACCGGGATTCAAACCAACCACCTTTGGTCCTGGATCAGCTGCTTGCAAGGTAAACGCTGCTGTGCTATCTCTCGGGGCCCTCCCTAGATGTTTTTTTCTTGTTAAGTTCTGTCAGTAACTTGTATATCTTAGATATTAGCCTCTTGTCTGATGGTATTAGGTCAATAACTTCTCTTATTCTGTGGGTGGCTTTTGTATCCTAGGCACTATATTATCCTCTTGACTCTGGTGAATAATGCCACTTTGAAGAAAGGTTACAGAGATTTCTTTTGAGACTCTGATTCCAAATCTTTGGCTACATTCCTAGATGCAAAGTAGCTGTATCATAAGAGATGTCTGTCTTTACTTTTTGACAGAGCTGCCAAACCTTTCTCCATGGCTACCATTCCCACCACTAGAACACAGGGTTATGGTAACTTGGTCCTGGCTGGCACCTGGTAGCATCTATCCTCACAGGTCTCCTAGTGTTATCTCAAGCTTTGCCCTTCCATTATGATTGATGATTAATATTCTTTCCACTTGCTTGTTGGTTATTTCTGTGTCTGGAAAACAAAAGCTGTCTCATTTTATTCTGTTGAGTTTCAGGAGCTCTTTATATTTTAGGGATTTGTGAATGCTTCATCCCTCTCTGAGTTTTGTTTGGGGGTCAGAATTCTTGTTTTTGTTTTGTTTTGGTAATGCTTTTGCTTTGTTTTGCTTTTGTTTGGGATCTACACCCAGTGGTTCTCAGGAGTTACTCCTGTCTCTGCACTCAGAAATTACTCTTGGCAGCTTTGGAGAACCATATGGAATGCCAGGATTCAACCCCACATTGGCCATGAACAAGGCAAATGCCCTACCCACTGTGCCATCACTCCAGCCCAAGATTCTTTTTTATTTTCCCAGAACTGGGAATTGAAGTTAGGGCTTCAGGAGCACCTTCCAGGAAAGTGTTCTCCTGCTGGTCCACAGATTTGGCCTTGCACCACACTCTTTCTCTGAAGAACAATCCTGATAAAGGGCAGTTATCCTGTTATCATGAACTGGCAAAATGAAGAGCTGTAACTCACCCCAACTAACTGAAGGAAGGGGAAATGCATGTTTTCCAATAATAGATGTTCCTTTGCCTTGTTCATTGAAGTCAGAGCATCACTGCATGTTCGC
Organism: Crocidura indochinensis; assembly: GCA_004027635.1. Classification (NCBI taxonomy): domain Eukaryota; kingdom Metazoa; phylum Chordata; class Mammalia; order Eulipotyphla; family Soricidae; genus Crocidura; species Crocidura indochinensis. The sequence goes on along the minus strand of PVKC010007881.1, from coordinate 9,452 downwards.
AGGACACGTGTCATTGGTCACTGGGAGTTTGGAAAAATCTCTTCGAGAACAGAGTGCTGGATTTTGCTTGGGGAAGAGTAAAGAAGTTGTGTATTTCATCCCCACCCGCCTCTTCAAGATGCATGATCCTTCTTAGTTAAAAGAACAAAATATCAGAAAAGAATCACTGCATCATGGAGGTGGTGTTTGCGGATTCTTACATTTCAATATAACCTAACATGGAGGGGGCTTTCCCAGTTGCAAACTGTGTCTGAGGATGGTTTTGGAAAAGCAGCTCATAGCCTAACACCTGTGTCAATAGAGTCCCCACTTTCACAAGCTTAAATCCCACTCCCTGTAATAAAATAATTCACTAACCCCTGGGATTTTCCTGGTGCCTTTCTCCCTACGACCTGCTGTGAAATCCTTTAACGGTCTCCATGGGGCTGGAATGAGTCAATAATGCTCTTTATTCCCATCACTTCCTCTGAAGCCCTTTATCTACAAAAGGGAAATTGTAGTCCTATTTATTTTCAAAAATAAAGAAATAAGAAGCTTTCTCTCTTGGAGAAAAGAATTCAAACTGGGAGCAGGGAGGTGCATTTTCTAGGTTAAAAAGCAATAGGGGGAAGGGAAAGTAGGGGCTCAGGGGGCTGGCCTCAGACTGGGACTGCATCCCCTCAGGATGCCGACCTGGCAGTGGACAGGTGCCCCCCTTGCCTTAAGACTCTCCTGCCCAGTCTTCATCTTTGCCATAAGCTTAACTTCAGGATCCCCTCTTTCCCCTGCACAGACCCTCACAAGCAATGCAGCCTCTCTTGGCTAGTCATCTACGTGACATGATGCACTTGAGAGTGTTGGCCACTCCACAGGCATAATACACTGTGCTGGTGTGGCTCTGAGCACAGTTGCAACTCTGGATTGGAGCTGCTGTAGAGTGGGGCAGGGAATGGGAAGAGGGAGACTCTAGGTGTATGAAGGAACCTTGTGGATAAGCAGAAGCTCCCAAATATATTTGGTCTAGCACTACAAGACTTTACCTCATTCATTGCTCACCTGCAAATCTGCCTTCTTAAGAACCAAGGTTCCCTCCTACCCCCAGTTGCATAGGGGGCTTCTAATACAACCCCCATTTCCATCTCTAAAGAAAATTATAAAATTTATAATTATAAAATTATAAAAATTATAAAGGGATGCAGGAGAGGTAGTACTTGCTTTTGCAGGTGACTGACTACAACCTCTGATACTCCCTGACACTCCTGATGGTCTTCTGAACCTAGCAGGAGTAATCCCTGAATGCAGAGCCAGAAGTAATTCCTGAGCACAGCTGGGTATGCCCCCCACACACACACACACACAAATAGAGCTATGAGGACATGTCTCCAGGAAGATCCTTGTGAGCCAGAGAAAGGAGGTGGCCGTATTAAGACCAGTGGCATCTGAGCCAAGTGCAGGTCACAGGGCTTCAGAAAGGTCACTGATCCGCATCAACATTGCTCACCAAGATCCCGTTAAGACTCTAGACTCTAGACAGAGCCCAGGGCTTGAATAGGTTCAGTCGACCCCATGATTTACTGGCTGTGTCTTTCACTGACGCACCTAGTTGTGAACGTTAACACCCACACTCCTGTACGACTCAGTTCATCACACGTGGGGCAAGTGACACGCATATTTCCAATCAAGGTCACACGAGGTGATGGCCTGCCTCCCTGTCAGCTCTGAAGATCAGCGTCCTTTGCATGGTCCATTTAATGCCACATGTTTTTGTTTTTGTGTTGATGAGTTTGCTGTGTAAAATGGTCCCCAAATGGAGCATGCACGCAAACACGGGAGGTTGCACTGGGCCCAGCAGAGAAGAAAATACGTAAGGTTGCACGCAGGCTGGAGACTCAGTGCTGTTGTAATTGGTGTCTCTGAGTGCACTGTCAGAGTTCACAGTGCACACTGGGTAAGGCTACATACATATACACACAAACACACAGACACAAAACCAAGCTAGGTATGTTGGATCAAATAAGCAGGGTGGTCAGAGTAGGTGGGAGTAGGGATGGACATAACCCGAGTTTCTCATTGAGCCAGGCATGATGAGATCCGCCACATATGTGAGACCTTCAGATGAAGTCAGAAGGATGAGACTGATGGGACTGTAGGAAAATGTTGATTGTGCAACCTCTGGGCTCAGAATCTGCATGCCTGGATTCCTGCTGAAGCATTGCCCTAATACTCCAAGGGACCAAATACGATGTGGGAGCCTCACCACCTAGCAGCCCCAGACTGATTGGGTCATGGTCTTTATCCCCAAATCTAAGTATTTCAGAAATAGTCTAGGGGTTAAAGCACTTGCATGTGGTTGACCCAGATTTGATCGGCAACATCACATTTGGTCCCCTGAGCACTCCCTGAGCACAGATCCAGGAGTAAGCTCTGATCACTGCTGAGTGTGGCCCCCCAAGCTATATATATGCATATATATTTTTTCACACACACAATTTTATATTTTTAGTATAGATTGTTGAAATTACAAGACCTCAGGGGCCAGGTGGTGGCGCTGGAGGTAAGGTGCCTGCTTTGCCTGCGCTTGCCTAGGACGGATCACGGTTTGATCCCCCGGTTCCCATATGGTCCCCCAAGCCAGGAGCAACTTCTGAGTGCATAGCCAGGAGTAACCCCTGAGTGCCACTGGGTGTGGCCCAAAAACCAAAAAAAAAAAAAAAAGACAAGACCTCATATACTTGATTTTTATGTTTTAGTCAACAGCCAGGGCCTATTCTTCCACAGTTCTCCTACAGTCTGAGACTAAATCCTTGACATGCCTTATAGGGTTCCATAAAATCATCCCATAAAGGGCCTGATCCTTGATCTAGTAAGGCTTTATGGGTGCCCAGATTACTCAGCTGTGAAGCATAAACGTGACCATCACTGTCTCAGTAATTGAACCTGTTTCTGTCCTAGTAAAATCATCTCATGCCTTCCAGACATCACAAAATTTGATTTTGCTTATTTTTTTTTACTTCCTGATGCATTTGATGATATCAGAGGATCCATGGAGTAAAGTAAACCAACTTGGTTCCCATTGTCCCTCCTTGGATCAGAAGCAACATGCCTAATCCAGTGGGGTTTGTCTCCTCTTACTTATTGTTCCTTATTTTTCTGAGATTGAAATTATGATTAATCTCCTAGAGTTCATCTAACTCCAAAACTGGTAACTTCTTAATAAGAATAGTTGAGTTGGTTACTCTGGCAAGAAGGATCAAGGAAATATTGAAAACAAAATTAGGCAAAGTTCATACTTCTATATACAGTAACTTGCCAATGTATTTCAAACACAACCCTTTCATTAGGATTCCTTAGTGCTGTGATGTTCTAATTATCCTCTATTTCCAAGCTCTGCTTTTTCCCTTTCCACTGTGTCATTTTTTTTTTCTTTTCCTTTGTGTTTTTCACAAGTACAATAGGCCTTATTCACAAGAAGGCAAGGCTGTGACCTTGCACAGGGCTTCAAATACTGGAAATTTAAACAGGATAGGAATTAAATAAATCTAAGTACCCCCCCCCAAAAAGAGAGAGCAAGAAGGAAATGGATGCCATGTTACTTATTAACACAGCAGCCACATAACATTTTAAAGGTTTTACTATTCACCAGAGAGGAGAGCAATTCTGCGTGCTGAATTTGTTATGAAAAATGGTGAGGAAGGACAAATGACCATGTGATGTCAAATGCTAAGGAGATGCAAATGGATGAGGGCAGGCCAGAGATCCAAAAGTGTCCTGCATTCTGAAGAAATAGGGTAAACCCTTCTCCCTCCCCTGAAACCTCCCCCCAATACCTGTTCACCTGATCTGGCAGCATTCTCTGAGCCAAGAGGCAGCATAGGATCCAGAACTCATTATGTGAGGCTCTAGTCTAGGGTATCCTCCAGGCAGCCCAATCCTTCTGGAAGCTAAGAGGATCTGGGCCTAGTGTGGGCTGCCATTCCTGCAAGGGCTTTGCAGGCAGAGCTCCAACATTTGAGCCAGCAGCCCCCCTGAAGGATGCATTTCGGACCAGGTGTGCCCTGTGTGTATGGTCTGAAGAGGGGGTTCTTGAAAACAGAAAGTCATCAAGGGGATTGTCCTCTTCTCAAAGTCAGCTTCAAACCAGGGGTATATCCCAAGCAGCATCTGAGATTCTCCAAACACCTCACAGAGTCCTAGAATCTTTAGCTCATCTTCCAAATGGTGCTCAGCTCCCAGAAAGTCTTGGTAAGGCTATCAAAGCCGATCTTTTTATCTGTTTGCTGAGATAAAAGTGATATTTATAACAATGCATCCATATGAGAATTGCAGCGTGTTTATGTACATAGTCACAAATCATCTTTCTGCATTACTATGATCGCCATCATGATGACAGCAAACACCTCTATCACATTACATAAATCACCAGCACCTCTAAATTTTATAACACAGTATTGTCTCTAAGTGTGGGGCATATAAGACTTCTAAGATGTATTTACCTCTGGTTGCATCTTTTAGCATATCCCCAACTGTGCTATTTGATGGCCCTGGCCCTGCCATTCTAGTTTGTTCCTGTGAATTAGACTTTTTACAATTCCACCTGGGTACCCTATGGTAAATAACCTTGAGCACCAAAAGGAGTGATTCTTGAGTGCAGTCAGGAGTAAGCTCTGAGTATTGACAAATGCTGTCCCCACAGAAGAGATATCACCCTTTATTTTTCTTTATCTCACTTGCCTCACAGCTTAAAGCCTCATGGCCTATCTGTGTAATGAGTGCTAAGTTTCCCCTTTCCTCACGGGAGGTTGGGGGCCAGAATCCCCTCACTCATTCAACATCACATCCTTTCGTTCCTGGGCAGGCACTTTGGTTATTTCTATACACTGGCTATTGAAGTCATGCTGACAGAAACTTCTTTGATATCCTGTTTCTATTGGGTAAGAGTGTTATCTCATGGAGTGTTCCAGTTTAATTTTTTTGAGAAACTTCTATATTTTTTTCCATGCATAGGTGTAAGCCAATTTGCATTCCCTCCAACAGTGAACCAACTGCTCCCTTTTCTTTCTGTAGCTTCCAACACTTATCTCTTGTCTTCTTTGATGACAACTATTTTTAATGGTGTGAGGTACAATCTCATTGTGGTTTCTATTGGCATTTTGCCATGATTAGCGGTAAAGGGGGGGTGGGTTCATGTTCCTGGGGCTGACCAGATGGTTGGCTTGCAAATATTTTCTTCCATTCATAGGTTGACTTTCCATTTTGTACTTCCTGTTGCAGTACAGATGCCTCTTAATTTGATGTCATCTCTTTGTAGACTTGAGTACTTGGGATTCTGGTGTCCTAGCTAAGGGTAGCTACCTTGCCTCAACTAAATTTCAGGAATTTTTATTTTCCTGTGTTTTCTTGGGATTTAGCAGAACCAAGTCTCACTGTTTAATTCTTTAATTCATGTTAAATGTCTTTAAATTGGGAGTCTAGTTTCATTTAACTTTGTCTAGTTATTCAGCTTTTCAACACCAATTCTTGAAGATATTATACTTTTCCTGTTGGTCTCCCAGATCTCTGATCAAATTTTGGTAACTATTTATATGTAGAATTTTATTTCTGAACTCTCTTTTCTGTTCTGTTGGCCTAGGTATTTGTCTTTCTGCCAGTACCATTCTTTTCTAGTAGCTGTGACTTTGTAGAATAATTTGGAATCAAATTATTCTACAAATAATTGTTGTGAAGAACCTTATTCTCTCTTCCCAAGAACTCTGAGAAGCCAAACAAATTTCATTGTAGTTTTTTCTATTTCTCCTCAGAAATACCAATGTAAGTTTAGTAAGAATTGTATTGAATTTATAGGTGGTTTTAGGCAGTATGAACTTGTTGGCAATATTAATTATTTAATCATGAGCACCAGATGTTTTTCCACTTATTGAAATCTTGTCATTTCATTATTTAGATCTTTCACTTCCTTTATTGTTTTTTGACGCTATTGTGAAAGCACTTTTTTCATTGTTGATGTTATGAGTACCTAAAAAGAGCTGTTTTTTTAGTAAGCTGATCTTATATCTTCCAACTTAGTTTGTAGTAGAGTCTATAGTGTTATGTATCTAAGATTATATTATTATATAAAACAATAATCTCACTTCTTCATTTCTGATATGAATGCTTTTGTTTCTTGGTTTTGCTAGACTGGCATTGCTAGGACTTCTAGTATTATATAAATAGTAATAATCAACTCTTATATTTACACATTGAATATAATGTGCACTGTGAGTTTATATATATAATATGATATATATCTTATATCATGTAGAGGACTTTTGTCAAGAAAGGATGTTGTAAAAAAAAGAAAAGATGTTGTATTTTAGCAAAACCTAAATTGCACTGATCAATGTGCCTATCTACATTGAACCATCCTTGCATTTCACTGGTAAATTCCCATTTGGACATTGTGTATAATAATCCTTTCAATGTACTACAGAATTTAATTTGCCACTATTTTTGAATATTTTTAAGTTTCAGTGTTCTTATCATGTTCTTAACTGGTTTTATTATCAGTAGAATACTGTGTTCATCAGATGAGCTTGGACGGGTTCCCTCTGCTATTATTTTTTGGAGTTTGTAAGATTAGTATTAATTATTCCTTAAATGTTTGGTGAATTTGCAAGTAAAACCATCTGGTCCTGGAGATTTCTGTATTGGAAAGTTCCTTACTGTACTGTTGATCTGTTCAGATTTCCTATTTCTCCATGAGCTTGGTTGTGTGTGTCTAGGACAATCCAATATATTCATTTGTGGCTGTTATAATAAGTAACCTCAGATTATCTTCTATATTTTGAACTAGACGCAAGTCAGAAATATTTGACTTGATTTTTATTTTTCTATGTAAATACTTACATCTTTTTGAAAAATTAACTCCTGGTTTTATTGATAAAAAAGGAAGCTTTACCATTTTTAGTACATATATTTCTACTCTATGTTGATCATATTAACTTTGTACTTGTTTCTTTTTCAGGTTCCTTTTATTATAAAGATAGTTTGTTTCATTATTAAATGTTGTAAATATCAATCTCAGAAATTTTTTCCTCCATCATGGGTTATGATCTATTGCCTTTCTATTTCCTTTATTTTGATAAATTTTTATTTTACTTTTTGTTTTCTTCGATGAATTAATTGTCAACAAGTATGTTTAATTTCCACATATCTGAAAATTTTCCATCTTTTCTCTTCATTTTAATATCTACTTTCATGCCAAGTTTTTATTATAACTACCTAGTACAATTTCAGTCTTCTTAAATTTTCTAAAGCCCCTATATCAGATCTACACATAAGAGGGTCTTATCCTAGGGAGAAATCTATGTATACTTTAAAGAATAAATATTTCTGCTTTCAATTGTATTGTCCTATACAGGATCCATTTTGTCTAATATAGAACACATGTTAATGTTTCCTGTTACTTGTCTTTCAAATGGTCAGTCTATCACTGTAGTAAAGCATGTATATCCCCTCCAATATTGTATTGTTGTCTACTTGTCCTTTCAGACTTATTTAATTTGCCGAATATATTCAGAATTTCCACTGTTGGGTACATATGTTATCATCTTAATGAATCAATTCCTTTATCATCTTACTTTGACCTTTGTCAATTGTTATGATTTTGGCTTAATGCCTATAATATAAGTATAGCAATTAGCTTCTCTCTTTTGGTTTCCACTTTCCTGTATATATATATATATATATATATATATATATATATATATATATATATATATATATATTGTGAATCCTTAGAAATTGGCATTTTCTGTAGTGTCTCCCCTTTATCTTCTAATCATCTACTCTAGAGTTTTGTTTTGTAGTTATTCTGAGTGTAAAATAAATCCAAATGCTATATGTCCAACTCCGAGTGAGCAGGTTAAAACAGGGTTGCCGCGCAAATTAATAAACCAAGTCAGTCATAGGGAGAAACGTGTGGAGTTGAGTGGCTTCTTATCTCTTGGTCTCTCTTTGAGCCCACCAAATCTAAACCTCTATTTACCAGTTCAACCAGGCAGGAGAGGGCCAAGTGAGAGGCCAAAGTACCTATACCCTTAATCTAAGATGGACTTTTACATGTCAAAGGAAAAAGAAAGCTGTGGACTGTCGCCTTTGTTTTGGGTAAAAGCAGAGTGTAATCTAACCATGAGATTCACATAAGCCCTCTTATGTAGTGGCTTTTTACTCTTTTTTTCACATCCATACCCTTTTACTCCTTCTTATATTTAGGCATTATTCTTATATTTTAGGCATTATTTAATTTTTTACTCTGTAGGTTTATAAACAGGTTGTAGCTATAATTAGATTTTAATATTCTTTGACTTTGATCTTTGTCCTCTAGCTAAGTGGTTAACACACCAAACAGATCCAGAGTGAGTTGACTGACCCAGTACATTGACTTTTATCACTGTGTTGTAGAATTTTATTTGTCATCCAACCACAAATTGTCTTTTTAATTCAAAGAACTTAGAGCATTTCTCATAAAGCAGAGAAAGCTGATTACTCTTTCCCTTGGCTTTTCATTTATCTAGAAAAGTATATCTCTTGCATATCTGAAATCTGTTTGCCAGATAAGAGTCTTGTAGGCTGCTAATCTTTCCCTCTTAATGTTTGAAACTGAATATTTCATCCTATTAGCTCCAGTTTTAAGTTATCTGCTGATAACCTAACCGAAGGGATTCATTTATGGGTTCTAATCTGTATTTTTTAAAATAATTTTTATTGTGTCTAATCTGTATTTTTCTCCCAGAGCTGCTTTTAGAATTCTTTACCTTTGATTTTTGACTATTTCATTACTACATAGTAATGCCTCTTAGGGGAGGCATTTTTGCTTTGAGATGAAGTAATCAATTACTTTAAAAAATGTGTAGGTTTTCAGCACTTATTTCTTAGTAAGCTTTCTGTCCCTTCTGAAATGCCAGTTATAATCTAAATGTCCTTTTACTGCTATCCCATTGATCACTAGAGGCACTCTTCAGTTTTTGCTCTGTTCTCCTAATGGGTTTTTCCAAACTCACTAATTCTTTCTTTCCTTTGCTCTACACAGATGATGCTCTCTTTTGCCTGTTTTCATTTCACTCTTGAGTTCTTCCACTGGAAAACTTATCTGGAGTTTTTTATTTCCTCTCTGTAGCTGGTGTCTCTTATTGAATTCTTCATTAGCTATATTACAAAATAAATCCCATGTCTTTGAGCTCAGCTAGTGGAGTATCTTGGTGTATCAAGAGTCATAGTCAAGGTGTGGGCTTGACTGTGCCTTTCACTCACTTTCTTGTGTTCCACTGTCATACTCCACACCAGACCTTGAATTTTTGCTGTTCCCCTCAGATAAATGCAAGGTTGGTTCCTTACTCCAGGTGTAGGGCCTTCCCCCTCTATGGACACACCTGCTCCTCTGTCTTTGCGCCCTCTGGTGGCTGAGTTCATAAGCTCTTGTTCCTCTCAGTGGTTAG
>PVKC010007880.1:0-28899 GCA_004027635.1 Crocidura indochinensis | reverse complement strand
ACTCTTCGGGCATGCAGGATTTGATCACATATATTCTTTAGCTCTGGAAGTTTCTCTTTAATGATGTTCTTGACCATTGATTCTTCCTGGAAATTTTCTTCCTGTGTCTCTGGGACTCCAATGATTCTTAAGTTGTTTCTGTTGATCTTATCATAGACTTCTATTTTCATCTGTTCCCATTCTTTGACTATTTTTTCCATTGTCTGTTCAGTTGTTTTAAGTTTTTTTTTCCAATCTCTCCCGCTGTATGGAGTTTTATTTATCTCATCTTCCACAGCACCAATTCTGTTCTCAGCTTCTTCTACCCTGGTGTTGAGGTCATCCATTTTACCATTCAATTCATTTACTGAGTTTTTCAGGTCTGTTAGTTGACATGTTATTTCAGTTTGGAGTTTTGTGATTTCTGTCATCATATTTTCTTGGTTCTTATTAGTGTTCTCTTCAACTCGGTCCATGGTTTCTTTGAATTCTTCCATATTGCTTTTCTGAAGTCCTTATCTGAGAGATTGATTAGTTCGTTGGACATTATCTGGTCATCAGAATTGTCATCTTCCTTCTCTATATCTGACGCTGGCCTGTGTTGTTTCCCCATTATCACACTTGTATTGTATGTTTTTCTACGTGTTGCGGTGTTATTCATTGGCTAAATGATGTACACAGTCACACTCCTCTGATCCCTCCTTTTCTGGGTGTGTCAGTTTGCCTACAAGGGAGTAGCGTCCTCTGTAGATGAGGCCTCACACAGGATCAAATCTTAGGCCCAAGCACGCAGTAGAGAAGACAGTCCAGAGAGAAAGTAGACAGTGATCCAGCACAGTTCTTAGTGTGATTTATTTTTCTTCTTGTTGTGATGATGCTCTTTCCTTAGAAAGAGTGCATGGCTGGGTAGGGAAGCAGAGCGGCAGTGCTCTTATGCAGCCTCTTTTCTGTCTACTCCCAAGAGTTTCGGGCAACAAGAGAGGAGAGAGAAACACAGGGACAGGACTCACAGTTTTTTGTTTTTTGTTTTTTTTTTTTTTTTTTTTTTTTTTTTTTTTTTTTTTTTTTTTTTTTTTTTTTTTTTTCCGCAGTCAGGCCACACTGGGCAGGCATAGATTCGCAGAAAATCCCAGCCTCATATATTTCTTTTTTAATATAGATTATCAAAACGTTGTTGTCTCTTTTGTCTCCTGGTGTTCTGTCTGTATTTTTTGTACTGTTTTAACATGTAAAATATCTCTCTCTGGTACAAAATTATGTTAGAAAAAGCTATTTCTCACATACAACCATGATTCTTCTCTTAGTCCATCATTTTTAGAAGTAAAGTTTCATTATTTTGAACTCCCTTATTGCTTTATAAATATTTAGTTAACTCAATACTTTTTGTGTTTTTAAAATTTTTATGTTGTCTGTCTACATAAACTCTGTACAGAAGAGTAAGTTCTAAATGTGGGATGCATATAAATTATCTTCTATCTTCCTAGGTACGTAGATACTTGTACATAGGTTAAAGCAATAAATATTTACTTGAGTAATTGCATTTGGAATGAATGAAATGCATTATCAGGATCAATTAAAGTTTAGTGGAGAAGGTGATCCTGAGGATATAAATAGAAATCAGAAGAAATCAGCAATGTCAGTGACATAGGAGCGAAAAAGAGAGATGTATAAGCCATGCACACTTTGGGAGGTCCTGCTTGCCTGACTAAGAGATAAAAGTAATAAACTCTAGACATCAAAAAAGAAGATCCTGGGATTTTAGGGGAGAAGTGACAGAAGGTGAAGACCTGTAGTGATGGTGTTCTTTGAAACACATGACAGAAATTTATACAATAAAAAGTAGTAAAGACTGAAAGGTAATGAGTGTTGAAGGTTGAAAAGCATTACATTAAGAAAGAGGAAAAAAGTCTGTAGGGCAACCAAAATATGGGTTTTGGGACCAAAAGAAGAATTGTGTGTACATGATAGTAGGGTATGAAAAGTGAGGATTTTGGGTAGGCAGCATTACATCAGAGTTAGATCACTAGGGAACCTTGGGGAGGAGTCTTGGTTTTGATTCAAGATAAGTTGAGCCATTAATATAAGAAATATTTAGTAATGTTACTAGCTTGGTGAATAACTTTGCTGTGGAACTGGAGAAGAGATTACAGCAGACAGCCAGTTCTGAAAAAGACTGTAAAAGCACTCACAGACTTCCAGAAGTCTCTCCCAGATGTGACATATTTTGGGTGTTTTTCTAAGTAGAAAATACTGATGATCTTTTAGCAGTTGTTTAGGTCAGTGATCTTCAATCACCTACCAATGAATCAGTTTGTGAATACTCAGGTGTAGAGAGGTTGAAAACCAATTATCTACCACTTTTATTATAATAGATGGTCTGTGGACTGATATGTAGGACAGACGCTAGTCTGCAGGTATACAAAAGTAAAAGAATGCTGATCTATGTTCTAAGTTCAGTTCTACCTGAGTTTCTTGAAAATTCCCTTTCCACTGCAATTATATGCTGAATTATCTGAATCCAACTCTCAGTTTTATTCAGCATGAAAAGTAATGCATTGAAAACTTCTAGTTTCTTTTTTAAATGCTTTACAGTAACAAGTATAATTGCTCAATTTCTCTGCTGGAATCTCATCATTGGCTAAATAAACTTAGTAATATTCATCTCAAAATGATATAGTAAAGCTCAATTAATGAATGTCTTATTTATAAATCTTTTCAAAGAATTGTTTTACTTAAAACCTTCAGGATGAAATCAAATTGAACTGGAGTCTTTTTTGTGTTGATTGCTTTTCAAAGAAACAGTCTTTTTTTCTCCCTGTGGAGAAATCAGCAAAAACACTATTGAGATTTATCTAAACAAAAGAATGGGTAGGGGGCCATTTATCTCAATCTACAGTAAGATATTTTTTTTCTTGGAAAAGTTGGTATTCTATTCATTGTTCATTTTTTTTCCACTTTATTTTACCTTCTCCCATAGACTGTCATTATCTAGGACTAGAAAACACTTAGATTTAAGTGGTGAGCAAAGTTTATTCAGGGAGACAGAATCAGGGCAAAGTTGCATAAAACACTCAACTTTAAATTTCTGCTCCTATGCTGCTCATGGTCTGTAACTATAGCTACCTGGTCAAATATTATTTTTTCATACCTACCTCTCTTGGGGTATATGAGTAAATGTCAAATAACTAAATAGCCAAAATAATAGTTTTTAAGAAATCTCTTCACATTTATTAAAAAAAATCACTAATTGTACTGGAAAATTGATAAGTCTATAGAAATCCTGATTGATGTTCATACAAAAATGCCACTATATTTACGATATTTGACTATGTCTTGTTTCTTTGTTTCAAGTGAAATGAGTTTAGATAATATGTAAGCACCATTCTACTAGAGTCAAGTTTAAGAAAGAAGTGAAGTTGAGAGCAGTGGTTAATAGAAAACAAAAGGTGGGGAGCTTTGAAATGGAAACTCATTATGGCAGCATTGTAAAAATTGCCTTAAGTATTGTCTACTTTTGGCTCTCTTCACAGTCCTGCCTTCTTGTCTTTTTAATGTCTGTGTATATGTTTATTTGGGGTTTTATGCACCTGGGTTTCATAGGAACCTATTGATTAAGTATTACTGATGCTTGAGAAACAGGGTTGGTAGTGGTAACTGCATCAAGGGTACTACAGAATCAACTCTGAGGCCCCATAAATACATAAAAAATGGGGAATTGACTTTGGCCTAGGGAGGTAAGGTGAAATAGAAATTTTTGCTTGCTAAGTAAAGAGTGACCAGAAACCTTAAGTAGCAAAACTCTTATATGGTATATTAAGTTAATTTTAAAAAGTAGAGTACTGCTTGCCTTCTTCAGAAAATACAGTGTGCCAATTACTACAGTTGAGAGAAAACAATATTACCTGGTGAATACAACCAATGGCCCTCTCTCCTGCCCAAGATTCTCTCTCTCTCTCTCTCTCTCTCTCTCCTCTCTCTCTATATATACATATATATATGACTAAATTTCAGAAAGGATTTGGTGTCATTATGAAAATAAAAGGTAGTATCTTGGGCAGGATAGAGGGCCCATTGGTTGTGTGAATATATATATATATATACATACATATATATGTATTTATAAGTATATATATATACATATATATATATATATAGCTAGTTTAGCTAGAAAAAGATTATAAAATGCCAGAATCCTAGAAAGAAAATTATATCTTGAGGTGATAGTAAATGTAGAGGGTTAGGATATGCTTTGTGTATAGTAAATTTTGGTTTCATTTCCAGCACCACAAGACTTTTGAGTGTTACTGGGAGAAGTACTAGAGTTCCCCCAACCCATTGAGTGTGGCCCTGGAGACTCTTGAGCACTGGTGGTGCCTGACACTACAGGGTCTGAAGTACAGCTCCTCCATCCCTCTTATAATTCTAAGGGCCTGGTTGACCAAGAATCACCAGCAGGACTCTGGGAATTCCTGGGCATCACTTGAAATGCACCCCCAAACCAACAAAGAAAAAAGAAAAGCACATTGCTAAAAAGCCTATTCTATTCTGTAGATCCTAGTGGCTTCAACGACTTATTAAAAGTACTAATATATTTCTTTTTGTTTGTTGTATTTAGGGGTCACCTTAAATGGTGCTCAGGGATTGCTCCTTCTTATGGATATGCTCATGGATTGCTCCTGGTGGTGCTCAAAGAACCATATAACATACGTGGGATCCAGTTGAACCAGGGTCAGCTGCATGCAAGACAAATGCCTTAACTTCTTTCTGTACTATGTCTCCAGGGTACTTATAATAAAAACATTCACAACTTTGGTTTTCTGTTTTAATAGAAAAATGACTCCTTTAGATTCACTGTTCAGGAATTTTTAAAAAGAACAGAGTGGAAAATACAATAAAATTAACCATTTTACACTTCCCTAAGTTATTTTGTGTATAACTAATTGGTCTATTTTACAAAGAAAATATTTGTGTGTATATGACTTCAGATAATAGATATGGCTATCTAATTAACACAATGTGAAAAACCATGGGCTAAGAAGCTGAAAGGAAAATAAGAAAAATGTCTGTTTTTATCTTACAGGGCAAATAAGGATTGAATTTCTCGCAAGAGACCTATAAAATATTTTATAAGCAATAAATCCTTAATCTCCTAAGGATAAAACCTGCTGTGTTGAATAGAAATCAAGAAGCAGCTTTTCCTCAAGCTAACTATGTAATATTAGGTAAGTGTGGCCAGTTCTTTAGTATCATTCTAAATGTCATTCTTCCAGGTTCATGACACTCCTTGTTCTCCAACTCTTCCACAGGTTGACAAACTTCCATTTCTTAGGACGTTACATTCCTTCCTGATCTCCACAGTTCAAATAAGGATGGGTCTAAGACATGATATGCTGCTTCTTTGTCAATGCATGAATTGGTTGCTTAAGAACACATGATCTATTCTAGACATAAGATGAGAGAGAGGGGAGCCGGGCGGTGGCGCTGGAGGTAAGGTGCCTGCCTTGACTGCGCTAACCTAGGACGGACCGCGGTTCGATCCACCGGTTCCCCATATGGTCCCCCGTTTCTGCCAGGAGTGACTTCTGAGCGAATAGCCAGGAGTAACCCCTGAGCGTCACCGGGTGTGGCCCTCCCAAAAAAAACAAAAACAAACAAACAAAAAAGATGAGAGAGAAAAATCAATGGGGTTGTTCCTGGCCTTATAAATAACAACACAACAACACAAGAGACACCATTTTATCCAAGTAATACAATCTTAGTAGTATACAAAGGGACAAAGTGATGAGTATTCTGATGCTTACAAGGGAAGTACATAATTAGTGTCAATAAAATACTCATATCAAAATACATACACACAATATGGTATTGTGTGAGTTCTCCCAGTCCCACAAATATAACGAATTTATTTCTATCCTTAGCAAAGTCTAACTGGTCATGATTAAATTAATGGCAAGTGTACACTATGCTTTGAAGTTATGTTTAAAATTCCTTGCTACAACTAAAAACTTGGATGGCTAGCAGGTTCCATGCTACATACTCAAATAGAAAACTCCAGATTGATTTTTAAACTTGATTGATTGATTGGTCTTTGGGCCACACCCAGCATTGCTCAGGGGTCACTCCTGTCTCTGCACTCAGAAATTGCCCCTGGCCTTCTGGGGGACCACATGAGATGCCAAGAATCAAACTAGGTCCTCCCTGTTCTGCTGCATATGAGGTAAATGCCCTATTATCTTTCCAGCCTCAAAAACTCCAATTTTGATCTGCCATTGACCATTATTACAGCAATTCTCTTGGGTGGTGTATTTCAAGGTGTGGTATAGGAATTGCATGCATCTGAATTATATGAGGTGAATTTTAATGAAGTCTCAACTTCATCTTAGAATCTCTGGTATATGGGATCAGTTATCTATGTTTTTATCAGCTCCCTCTATGAAGCTCCTCTTTATATCTGTGCTTCTTAATCTTTAATAGAAACTAGGCATGGTACATGAGATTTGCATTTGAAAAGTGCTTTCTAGTTATGCTAATACTATTAGACAGCAGATCACACTTAGGGATCGAGGCCTTCAAGATGTGACAATGTGGCCAATATCACCAGGAACTTGTTAGAAGTAAACTATTTTTAATAGGTTTTTAAATTGAATCACTATGATATACAGTTGTAGAGTGGTTCATGATTAAATTTCAGTGATACAATGTCCAACATCCATTCCTTCACCAGTACATATTTCAAGCTACCAAAGCTCCCAGTTTGCTTCTTCCTGACCTTCGTCTTGCATTTCTCCCAGCCTGCCTCTATGGCAGACATCTCTATGGCAGCCCTATCTTGTGACTCATTTCACTCAGCATAATATTCTCCATATCCATCCATGTATAAGTGAATATCATGAATTCGTTTTTCCTAACAGGTGCATAAGTATTTCATTGTGTAGATCTACCACCGTTTTTTTTTTTTTTTAACCAATCAATTGAATCTTGGACACTTGGGTTGTTTTCAGATTCTGGCTATTGTAACAGTGCTGAAATGAACATAGGAGTGTAGGTGCAGAGTTTTTTTTTTGCATTGTACTTTTTGGTCCCTAGGGTATATTCCTAGGATCAGTAATACCAGGTCATATGGGAGCTAAATGTCTAGCTTTTCAGTAATGTTTATATTGTTTTCAAAAAAACACCAAAGCAGTCTACATTCCCACCAAGCAGTGACTGAGAGTCCCTTTCTCCCTACATCAATGTCAGCATTGGTTGTTCTTATTCTTGATATGGTGTGTGATGTTGATTGATTTGTATATGTTTAACCAACTTTGCATCTCTAGGATGAATCCTACTTGGTCATGATGTATGAATTTTATGAATCAATGTTTTCTAATGTTTTATTAAATATCTTAGCATCTGTGTTTCTTAAGGATATAAGCCTACCTATAATTCTTTGTTTTTGTTTGTTTGTGTTTTGTTCTATCTCTGTTATTGGTATCAAGAGTGATGTGAGTTTTACTAGAAAGTATTTGGGAATGTTTCTGTTCCTTCAATTTTTTTGAAGAGCCTGAAAAGGATTAATAGTAGGCCTATTTAAAGGTATGAAATAATTCACTAGTGGATTCATATGGGCTAGGGTTTTTGTTTGACAGAAGACTTTGGAATTCCATTTCAATTTCCTCAATAGTGATAGTTCTGTTCAGGTATTCGAGATAATCTTGGTACAGCCTCAGGAAACTATAAGAATCCAAGAAATTATTTATTTTTTTTAAGTTTATTCTGTTTGTGGCATAGAGGTTATTAAATAATTTCTGCTGATCCTTTGAATTTTAGTGGTTTCTATTGTAATTCCTGTTCTTTCTTATTTGATCTATTAAGGTTCTCTTTCTTTGTGGAACTTGTTAGTGATTTATCAATATTGTTTATATTTTCAAAGTACCAACTCTTGCTTTCATTGATCTTTCAGATGATCTTTTAGACTGTAAGGGTTCGAGATACCCCATTTCCGCTGCCCGTCCAGATAAATGAAGAGATAAGAGGCCCAAACAAAAAGATTTAGTGAGTGTATTCATTGTCTAACAGTTTAGGGTCACCAGTGCATCTGTCTGGACAAAGGCAAGAGAGAGAGAGCACGCGGCTGTTCTAACCATAGTCCATAGTGACGGAAACCCGAATAGTCCATAGTGACGGAAACCCGAGAGCCCGCGTGGCTAGAGACGTTCGCCTCAGTACCGCATGGCCAGAGAGAGAGAGAGCCCAAGCCCCTTCCAGTCCCCCCTATATGAGATAGCAAGTGGGAGGAGCCTTGAGGGTGGAGCCTTCGCCAAGTAACTAGGGCAACACGAATGAGGTGGCGGTGAGGGCGGGGTTTCCCCTCCTTTTTGAGCGCATGGATTCCTTCACAAAATAGGGTCCCCACTCCCAAGGGGAAACCTGTACATGGGTTCCTTCACAAAATAGGGTCCCCCATCCTTTCAAGACTGAGTTTGGGATTCCAGGTTTATTTATATCTGCTTTAAGTTTCATTATTTCCTTTCTCCTATCTTCTCTCAGCTCATTTTGTTGGTCATTTTCCAGTTTTGTACAGTCAAGTCATTTATGTGGGCTTTTTTTCCCTTTCTGATGAATGTTTGCAAAGCTGTGAACTTTCTTCTTAACACTGCTTTTGCTGTATCCCTCAGATCTGATACCTTATAGTCTCATTATCATTTGTTTTCAGGAATCCTTTGGTTTTCTCCTTGATATCCTCTTTGATCTACTCATTATTCAAAAATGAGCTATTTTGTTTACAGGTGTTTGTGTTATTTTTGTTTGTGAGTAACATCTATTTTCAGTGCTTCATAGTCTGAGAAGGTAATTGGTATGATTTTTGTCCTCTTAACATAGAGGAGATATGCTTTTTGTCCCAGCATGTGGTCTATTCTGGAGAACGTCTTATGTGCATAAGAAAAATGTCATGTCATGCAGCTGAGATGTCTACACATAGGGGAAGCAAGCCCACCAGATGTGTCTATTGACTTTCCTGGTGCAGTGAGCTGATATCTTCCCCAAGAAATACTTTAGTCAGCAGGCTCATTGGTGAACATTAATTATACCCCCTATGAGGATTACTGACAATATTTCTGATATTCATAACATGATAGAGACATTACAATTTCTTTCTTACTATCTCTCCCTTGCAAAAATAAGGCCAAAATTACAGGCCTCAGTCTGACTCAGGGAAATTTTCAGTACCAGAGTCTGCAGCCAGTTTTACCCCCTGGTCAGAGAAATCTGCATTTCTAACAGCATAGTGGTCAGTGTAAATGCAAATCCACTAGTTGGTAAACAAACAGTTCCTATCTTCTTTGCTAGTTGCTGTGGGCTAGTCCCCAAATTGTAGCAAAACAAGTTTCTCTTCCTTTGTCATAAGAATCATGTCACTTCCTTACCTTGCTAGCTCGAGATTCTTTCCACCTGTGAAAGCTAGTATTTTGATATGTGTATTCTAGGGCCTGGTACCATTGTATTGTTCCTCCTAACATTCTCCACCTTTTGTTTTCATGGAAATATCTTGCATACCAGAAACGTGCTTATATGTCACCAGCTTGAAAAGTAAAATTGTTGATAGCACAGCATCGTTTGCCTTGCAAGCAGTCGATCCAGGACCAAAGGTGGTTGGTTCGAATCCTGGTGTCCCATATGGTCCCCCATGCCTGCCAGGAGCTATTTCTGAGCAGATACCCAGGAGTAACCCCTGAGCCCCACGGGGTGTGGCCCAAAAACCAAAAAAAAAAAAAAAAAGAAAGAAAAGTAAAATTGTCTCACATCTATTGAAGACGAGGGTCCGCATACAACTTATTTTGTGTATTCTCACTATTTCATATTTCATATTCGTCCGTTAGTGTGCCCACTTTCCTTTCATGAAGGATTTCGTCCCCACTAGATATGCTGAGATGCAAGACACCTGCAGCAAAAAGAATGTGCATTTGAATTTTGAGGTAATAAAAAACCATATATGTATCTCCTAAGCCCTCTCTTCTACTTTTTCTTGCAAAGTAAGTGTTTCCTTAGTGAGCGTTTAGTCTTTTTCATTTATTAAAAAGGGACAGAGTATTGTGTTGCTATCAATGTGTTCTTTCAAATCTTTTAGCAGTTGTTTTAAGTATGTTCCTGGTGCCTCATTAGGTGCATATATGTTTAGGAGTGTGAGTTCCTAGTGGTATACATGTCCCTTGGTCATTTAAAAAATTACTCTTGCTATATCTTACAAACATTTTGAAACTGAATTCTATGTCATTTGAATTCTATGTCATGGCTACCCAGGTGGTTTTGACTCGGTTATTTGTTTGAAGAATTGTCTTACAACCTGTGATTTTGAGTCTCTGTTTGCTCCAACAGTTCAGATGTTATTTTGGGGGGTGGGGTGGGGCGGGAGAGAGGAGCACACCCAGTGATGCTCAGGGATTACTCCTGGCTATGTGCTCAGAAATCCTCCTAGCTTGAGGACCATATGGAACGCTGAAGATAGAACCCAGGTCAATTCTAGGTCAGCCATGTGCAAGCAAACGCCCTACCGCTGTGCTATTGCTCTGGCCCCAGATAGTTTCTTTGTAGAAGAATGTCTTATTAACTTTTCTGATTCATCCTACCACTCTTAATTGCTTAATTGAAGTGTTTAGTTCATTAACATTGATAGAGATTATTGGCATAGAGTTTTGTGCCATCTTTCTATAGATGTTAGCTGTGTTTATGGAGTTTTTCTTGTCTTAAAGTAGACCCTTTAGTTTAGCGATGAAGAACCTATGACACTCATGCCAGCTGTGGCATGCAAAGGCCTTGCAGCTGGCATGTGGGAAGGTCCGCAATTAATAAATTTATAAAATTTATAAAGAGCTTTTAGATACTAAAATCTTATTATTATTAATGTTTAATTGATGTGCTGACACTGTGAGGAAATTCTTTGGTTTTGTGTGGCAGTTTGGGAACTCAGACTCAAAAAGGTTAGCCATCACTGTTTTAGTTAATCTCTTAAAGGTAGTTTCCAGCCCAAGAAGTTCATGAGTTGTTTATCTGTGAAGTGAGTATAGCTAGGTAAAGTATTCTTTGTGACTCAATCATTTTGTTGAACGTTTTCACTATATTTGACCACAGTCTATTGTGGGCAGATGGTTTCCTTTGTATATAATTTCTGCTTTAAATCTTCAGGATGCTTGTTTTTCTCTAATTTCCCTTTTGTGATCTTGCTGCTTTCAATATTATATCTCTATGGTTTTCATCATTGTGATTAGGATAGGGGTGTTTTTACCGTTGTCTTTTTTTTTTTTTTTTAGCTAGTACTCTTTGGCCTTCCAGGATGTGTTCTCTAGTTCTGGGAACTTATCAGCAATGATGTCTTTGTTGCTTCTTCATAAGGTATTTTTCCCTGACTTTCAGGACCCTAATTATTTTATGTTATTTCTCTTGAGTTGTTCTCAAAGTTCTCTTGTCCTATTTTTTATTCTTGATGCTTTAATTCCATAATCTTTTGTTGTCTGAAGATTTTCTGTTCTTTATCTTTGAGCTATCTGATTTTGTTCTCAGCTCTTGTTACTCTGCTGGTAAAGCCTTCCAATAAATTTTTCTTTGTATCTACTAAGTTTTTCTATTTAAACATTTCTGTTTGGAATTTTCTTATTTCTCTTTCAGACCTCTTTTTTTTTAATTTTCATAATACCTTTATTATAGACAGCAAAATATATTTTGAGACAGTTTTCATACTTAAATTTTCTTGTTTTTTTCATGTTATACCTACTTCTTTTTATTTTTTATAGTATCTTTATTTAAAAATCTTGATTACAAATATGACTGTGATTAGATTTCCATCATGTAAAGAACACCCCCCTTCACCAGTGCAACATTCCCACCATAAATGTCCCAAATCTCCCTCCATCCCATCCCACCCCCACCTGTACTCTAGACAGGATTTCCAGTTCCTTCATTCATTCACATGGTTATGGTAGTTCTCAGTGTAGTTATTTCTATAACTGCACTCACCACTCTTTGTGGTGAGCTTCATGAAGTGAGCTGGAAGTTCTACTCCTCCTCTCATTGTCTCAGGATTGTTGCAAAAATGACTTTTATTTTTCTTAAAGCCCATAGATGAGTGAGACTATTCTGCATCTCTCTCTCCCCCTCTGTCTTATTTCATTCAGCATGATAGATTCCATGTACATCCACGTATAGGAAATTTTTATGACTTCATCTCTTCTGACGGCTGCATAATAGTCCATTGTGTATATGTACCACAGTTTCTTTAGTCATTCACCTGTTGAAGGGCATCTTGGTTGTTTCCAGAGCCTGGCTATTGTGAATAGTGCTGCAATAAATATAGGTGTGAGGAAGGGATTTTTGTATTGTATTCTTGTGTTCCTAGGGTATATCCCTAGTAATGGAATAGCTGAGTCAAATAGGAGCTCAATTTCCAGTTTTTGGAGTAATCTCAATATCACTTTCCATAGAGGTTGGACTAGACGGCATTCCTACCAGCAGTGGATAAGAGTTCCTTTCTCTCCACATCCCCACCAGCACTGATTGTTCTCATTCTTTGTGATGAGTGCCATTCTCTGTGGTGTAGGTGGTATCTCATCGTTGTTTTGATTTGCATCTCCCTGATGATTAGTGACGAAGAGCATTTTTTCATGTGCCTTTTGGCCATTTGTATTTCTTCTTTGTCCAAGTGTCTGTTCATTTCTTCTCCCCATTTTTTTTATGGAATTAAATGTTTTCTTCTTGTAAATTTCTGTCAGTGCCCTGTATATTTTGGAGATTAATCCCTTATCTGATGAGTATGGAGTAAATAGTTTCTCCCACTCAGTGGGTAGCTCTTTTATCCTGGGAACTATTTCTTTTGAGGTGCAGAAGCTTCTCAGTTTAATGTATTACCATCTGCTGATCTCTGCTTCCACTTGTTTGGAAAGTGCAGTTTCCTCTTTGAAGATGCCTTTAGTCTTAATGCCATGGAGTGCTTTACTACGAGACCTCTTGTGTTTTATTAGCACTTCATTCTATTGTTTTCTTTTTTAGTTCATTGAACATTCTAAGTATTTTCATTCTGAACTCCATATCAGATAGGTTAAACAGTGAGGTTTTAATATTGGGTCTTCAGGATTATAATATTCACCCACAAAGCATGGTGGAGTTTTGCACTGTTTTACATATATATAAAATTTGGTGGGATTGAAGGAGGTCTCTTAAATATTCTTAGGAGGCTAGAAAATGGGTGTTCCTGATGATTCCTGACTATCTGGACTCAGTTCAATTCAAAGAGGTTTTGAGGATACAGTACTGCTCAGGTCCTGCACAATACAGTATTGGGGGGGGTATATGTGACCTTCAGGGCCACACTCTGGAGTACTTGAGGGTCTCCAGGCCTATACCTGGAAATACTTACGGAACCATGTGCTGCTGAAGATTGAACTAGTATTCATTTAAAAGGTCTGTGCCTTAACCATAATATGGCTTGTTTATATACTATGGCTTATAAAAATTATTTTTAAATCACCATGATTCATAGTTCAGTTTTAGACATATATTGTTCTAGTATTTATTCCATCTCCATCCATCTGCCAGTGCCCCCAAGTTCCTTCTCTATTCCTTCACCGACAGCCTGCATCTTGATAAGTACATTTTTTAAATCAATTGTTAAAATTTGGGTCTGAATTTGACAACTTAGAGCAGATCTTCTGGAAACAATGAAAGACTGCTCTAGGCTTCATCCTAGAATCTGTTAAAAAACCAAGACCACCAGTTACAGAAGACTGATTACAACAACAGTGATGGATCAGAATTGCTAGAACCATAAAGAAAGACATGATTCTAGGCTTCATTCTATGACTTGTGTAAATACCAAGATCTCTAGGTAGAGGCCTGATTCTACCATACACAACTGAGCGGAAAGTTTCCTGGCACCATAAAAAGTCCTTTTATTCCCATGAAAGTATGTTTCAAGGTTGGAGAAACCCTGTATCTTTTAGACCAAGAGAATTCTCTTTCTAATTTCCTCAATATTTACTGTGCCTATGCAAAAACAAAAACAAAAAAACCTTGCCACATCAGCCCTCCTGCCTTTTTTCTTTTCTTTTTCTTTTCGTTCATGTGGTTATTGTTTGGATGTATTTGTTGCTGTGGTCCTTTTTTGTAATTGCTTTTGGTCTTTTGTTTGATTTTTGTTTCTTTTTTTTGTTTTGTTTTGCTTATTTTGTTTTTGTTGTACGTTTTTGTTTTTTGTATTTTTTTATGTTTTTCTTCTTTTGTTTCCGTTTCTTGTTTTTAAAATGGTATTTATAACCTCAGGATGGACTCCTCCTGGTTTTTTGTTTGTTTGTTTTTTCTTTTTCTTCTTTTTTTTTTTTTCTCAAACAGAACCACATAACTTGAATCATCTTGTTCTGCCTCATAAAATGAGGAGGAAAACATGGATGCTACCAGAACCAAAGAGTCTTATGAATATTGAGTAGAAATAAAAAGGATCAGACTTAAACATAAAACCCAAAGTTAATGACAACAGATTTGATAGCCAATCTTCAGCAAGCTATATACAGAGGGACCAGTTATCCTAGCAGTTTGGGGGGCAAAGGAAAGGGATACTGGGAACTGGGGTGGAGAAAGGATAACACTGGTGGTGGGAATACCCCTGATTCAATGCTACTATGTACCTCAAATATTACTATGAAAGATTTGTAATTCAAAAAATTTGTAATAAAAATTATTTTAAGAAATTTGGATCTCATAATTTCACTGTTGTTCATTCTGTGGCTTGGATATTTACTTCTATTATTCTTTTTTATATTTGGTCTTTTGTTGGTTTATTTGTTTGTTTAGGGGTCACACTGGGATGTGCCTAGGGGTTCAGGGGACCATAGGGGACGTTGGGATTCGAACCGCGGTCTCTTTGAGTCTACAGCAGCCAAGACAGGTGCCTTATCCTTTAGACCATTTCCACTCTGTTTCTATCATTCTTAATACTACTGACATGCTGGAATCCTCTGATCCCTGACCCCCCTATTACTTTTCATCTATCTCTCCCACCCATATCCATTTGATTTTTTTTTCTTCTCTTCCCTATACTCTGGGGACAAGGGTGATCTAGGCATCCTCTCTACCTACCACTTATAACATTATATTCTCTCATACAGTTATTCTAAATAACACTTACAAGTTATATTATCTTGTTGGATTAATCAGATTCATCCTAATCAAAGATGGCTTCATATATATATATATATATATATATGTATATATATATATCTCACTTGGGTAGGAAGCACCCCTGGATAGATTCTCTACCTCACCTGTTCTCCACACATGGGAGTTGTTCTATTCTTCCCAATAAAGACTGCGGTTCTGGTAGATCTTGTCTTTCTCTACACATGTGGAAGGTCCCCCCGAACTGTTTATCTCTTCATCTTGGTTTGGATTATTTCCTGAGACGGTTCTGGTCCAGATCTGCTTACCTTTCCCTTTGGGATTGGGATGCGAAAAATCATCTGCATTATCCTATGTTTATCCTGCTTCTTCTGACTTACTTCATTTAATATAAAATCTTCCAATTATATCAGTGTTGCAGTGAATTACATGATTTCTTTATCCTTACATCTACATAGTTGAATTAGGTATTTTATGCAATCTTACTAATTTCTCAAACCTCCTTACATAGCAAGTTTTATTACTTCCAGTAATTAATCAAATAATAAAGACACACAATTGTTAAATACATAGCTAATAGCAAAACAGATTCTCTTTCACTTAGACTATTTTTCTATTTTACTCTGTAACTAAAGCAGACATTGAATGGCACTGAAAGGAATTCTACACATCATGAAGATGGAAGAAGAAAGTGAAAGGTGAGCACAATCAACATTTGTGCACAAGTTAATGGTGGTAATTGTACAATTTTGACTATGGTTACATGAAAAGATATATATATATATAATGTTATTATTTATTTGTTCCTTCATTTATCCAACTTATTAAAATAGCATTTATTGAGACTTAATGTATACTAGATATAATCCTAGGTGCTAAGTATAGATATAGTGAGGAAAGAAAATACCTCAAGGGAAGTCATCATTTTATTATCTTTGTCTTCCATTATCTGCTAATACAGTTGTAACATAATTAATACTCTATAAGTATTGCCTTATGCATTATCTATAGATAAATAATCTAAAGTTAACTGTGGAATTAGTCATAATTGAGCTATTGAACCAATGTATTAGCCAGGTTTAAATTATATGACTCTAATTTCCCTTCCTCTTATTTTTTATTGAAAGGAAATATATTGATGATAATTAATAACATAATCAGCAGTATAAGAGAGAGCATTTGTTACTTAGCAGCCATTATAAAAGTCCTCTAGATAGAAAGTTGAAGTAAATTCAATTGAATTGTTATAAATAAGTCTTGGAAACAACTAAAATATTATTAATCTGAATTTTCTTATTTGCCTCTAGTTATGTGGATACTAGAGAGTGCTGAATATCTTTTATGTGTTTCATTTAAGTGAAGTTTTTGAAAATATTTCAATAAATACTTTAGTTGTTCAAGAGTAAAATTCTGAATAGATGAAAACTAAAAATACTTAATTTGGAGTTATAAAATAAACATTAAATAGATTCAATTTTAAAAAATAATTGTGAAATATTTAACTTGGCTTTTAATATTAACAATGGAATACCTGAAGGGTACTGCAAATGATGATTCGCTTTGTGTTCATTTGTAATATAAAGATTCTCTCCATTTGCAAAGTTAATGTTAAACCATTAATACTCTTTGTTGGTGGTTTGATTTCATTACAAGTCTCCTTCGAGAATATCTGGAAAAAGAAAGAGTGCTTCTGTATCTTAAACTCAAGAAAATTAAAATCAAACTATAAGCCACCTAAAAATCTTGTAGTATTTATTCACATATATAGTACCAGTCTCTTAACCAGTTTGTTTACAAAATATACTTCAATAAACAAAGTGTAGCTTCAGGTGAGGGACAACAAGAGAGGAAATGACATTTATATTCACTCCTTACGTATTATCTCTGTTAAATAGCTAAAGTAATCAAATATATAGGCAATGTTTTTAAGGCCACAACATTGATAAATATAGAACTGCTGGATAGTAGCAGAAATTCTCTCACTATGCCTGGAGAAAGGTTCGTTGGTAATATTTATAATTTAAAACCATATGAGGTTCTAATATTGTTCAAATGATCATTGTCCTTCCGCCCAACATTTTATGATTTTCTGGAAATTAACTGAATGATAAAGATTAGACATTGACTTTAAAAAAAATTTGGTGCTATAACAATGCAGTTTGCTTTTCACTAGTATCACTAACAAGAAAACTTTCCTGACTTTCTTCTGTGCTTCCAGTATGCACTGTTCACATAACTTTGGAACTCTGTTTTTCTCATTAAATAGTAGTAGCTTCCTGAGAACAAGATGGTATTTTTTTTATCTCTGCATCTTGGATGTTGGGTCTATGAATCAACAGATTGTTTTTCAGAACAACTTTAATTATTATAAATTCCTGGTAACTACCTAGAGGGCTCTTCTTCCCCACAAAAATTATTGAGCACTTAATATATTCTAAGCACAAGACTAGGCACAAAACACAAATTATCCATGTCAAAACAGATAGTACATGCAGAACTTCTTGCCATGACTTCCGTGATACCAATCATCCTAAGCTCAGTGCAACCTGGAGATGTGCCAACAGTACCAACAACCTAGCATGCTCTGAATACAAACTGTCACAAATATATATGTACCAAAAGAAAAAAATGCTGAAACTTGAAGGCTGAGCTTGTACTTGACATTACCCCAAACCATCTTTGGACTTAGAATTATCTAATTTTATAAACTGCAGTGGGAGGGCTAGTGAAGGTCCAGGAAAGATAAATGATGTGTTCTTTCACAGACTCATAGATATCCGCCTACCTTTCACCTCCACCAAGACACTATCATTTAAGACAGGATACGTGTAACTTTGAAATATTATGAAATTGCAGCTGCTTGTGCATAGTTTTTCTTCTTTCTCTATACTGTTCTAGAAAGAAGCTACATTGTCCAGACCTCACAATGATTGAGCTGAACACCAGACCAGGAACGCCAGAACACCTACTCTTAACTCCCTTCTCTTTCTTTGTTTGCTGTCCCTCCCAATAATCTTCCATAAAATGTCTTAACTCTGTAGGAGGTTTCTTAGTGAATCCATATCCTTGAGCTTTCAAAACAACATTTTATCTCCCTGACTCACAGGCTGAGTGAAAAACAAAACAAAACAACACACACACCAAAACAAATCTCTACACATTTGAAACAATCCACAAGAAAAGCCTGCATTGGAAATCATATTGCCATATAATTATCCTGTTTACAATCTCTAGAACATCTTTTCTCATAGAAAAATGCAGATTTGGAAACAAAGCAGGAAAAAGATGCCAGAAAACCCTGGCAAGGCTCTGACCACTGCCTGCTTAGGAATGGCCGTGGAGGGAGAAAAATGTGTTTGCAATTAGGACTGCCCAGAGCAGGTCAGATTACATCTGCACAAAGCCAAGCTGAAGAGATTTCCAGAGTGAACTTGTCATGTGGGCCTAAGTGGATAAAAGGCAACTCAGGCTGGAGCCATTACAAGGAAGTAAATGGGGCCTCCCACCTTCCACTCTCATGTTACCCATTCTGAGCTCATTCCTGCCTCTTGAATGAAGAGGAACAAAATCACCATCATTTTAGGCCCCCTTACATTACAGTTCACAAGGTTTTTGTGCGTTTTTCAGCCATAGACCAGAAAGGAGAAATATAATGAGTGTTGTCAAGTGGTTTCCCTGCTGGTTGTGATTTACAGAATGACCAGAAAATGTTAAAGAGATCACAGCAAGACTGAAACAGCCAAAGGCTCACCATCAGATCTCTCTGCTCTGAGGAAGTGTTCATGCCGTCTTCCAGACTGGGAAGGAACCCACGTTGACTCCTCAATAAAACACCAATCTGGTGTGACAATTAGCTGAGCCCACACTCAAAGGCATTGAAAGGTATTCTCTGTAAAGATCATAATGCCATTAAGGTGTATCTTCCTTGCCAAAATTTTGTAACGCAAAAATGTTCCCGAACATCCTGCTCCTCCCATTAAGGAAAGAAAACCATAAAACAAAACTTTAAATTTCTGGTTGAGACCTCATGTGCATGTCGGGTTTGGGTCACTCTGTGCATGATTGTGTGTATATGAGTGTATGTTCTGCTCTACCACAGATTAGTGCTATATTCTTCTTCAGACACTAGAGGTGGTCTGAGAGCCACTCAGAAAATATTTACCTCCATTTATTTCCCTGATCATACTTTTGTGCTTGCACTTCTCAAATGAACCACTATCACTGCTTTTAAGCCTTATAATTCAGGTTTGACATATTATTATATTAGTAATTTGTGTGAAATTTTAGAGTACCTTAAGGGCCATTAAGGAACATTGATAATAATTTCTCAGACACAATGTTCCCTCTAACAAACACTACTGTCTATACAAATACAAAGAAATTAAAAGAAAATTTTAAAGTCTTGGCACTTCTAATATTTTACCCTTTAGTGACACTTTATCTGAGCAGATCCTATCTTAGCTATCTACATTACGTTTATCAGAGCAAATTCTATCTTAGCTATTTACATTATCTAACTATTTTTGCATTTTTAAGTCTAATGATTAATTTTATAAGCGGTATCATTAATAGGGTTCCTATTAACTGAGTGCCCTATAAATTCAAATTGGGTTATTTAAGAGGATTAAAAAATTATTCATGATTTTTATACAATGGTAGCCAAACATTGATACTATTAAGCAAACCAGGTTATTTTTTTTTCTTATCATTAAGTGATTTGTAGGAATTTGTGCTCTGTATTCAACAAAGATTTCAAGTTTGCAAAACTATTTCTTTCAGAGTCTTGCCCCCCAATTGCCCCCCCCCATTTTATATCTGAAAAAGTTGTCCAAAGTCCTTGCCCAAATCTGCAAGATGATTTGACAAAAAGGGTGTTGAATTTGGAACTTGAGCTTCTGTAAATTGGTAGCACCTTCATAACTTCTATGGTAGCCTGGAGAAAGTATTTTTGAAAATCTAGAAAATAAAATGAGGGTGATGCTAGACAGCTTTGTTATGACCAGAGAAGGGGACATTTACTGCCTGAGGAGCAGAAAAAGTTCTTTAAGACACTCCTGGTCCTTTCTGGAGCTTCATTTGGCAATTTTTCTTGAATAGGAAACAAAGAGCTGCTTTCAGCTGTGGAATAAACGACGTATCCTGGCTCCCCAATTAACCACTTGAGGCCCAATTTCTTGTCAGTAACTCCTATCCAATTAATTGTAAACACTCTAGATGTAACAGTCAGTTGATTCAGATGTTGTGGCCTTGTTTCTTCCTGGGTCTTTGATCCCCATCTCTTTTTAGTCCTTATCTACATAGCAAATTCGTCATAAATTCTCTCAAAACCTTAAAAAAAAAGCTTAACCATTTCTGAAATTAGCTTTACTTTCATACAGTTCAGTATTGTTCTAGTATTGATTTTTCTGGTGTTACTAGTTATGGGTTTAAAAATTATCCTTCTTGGATATAGATTCATTTTAGATCACTCTCTGCCCTCTATCACATACCCCTAATCCTCACCAATCTTTTTATTTCAGGACTTTGCATCCATCATTTACTTTTTTTCACATTTCTTCAAGTAAAATGGTCTTTGAGGTCTTACATCTTGATTTTGGCAGACACATTTTGCTGATGGAGTGTGAATTCCTAGTTGTCAAAGTGAAGGACAGGGGATTACTGTGCCCTTCTATATTTCCTGAGTGCTATTACAGCAATGCCAGAAATAAATGAAGAATGCAGCTTTTTACTGCCTCTTGCTGACAATTTTCAGAGACTGATTAAATATTTGCATGATATTGCTAGAGTCCTGAATAATGCCTGTGAGGTTAATGATGATCAACCCAAACCTCTCCCTTCCTTTCTGTGACTGATGAAAAGATATTCAACATTAAATTCATTGTAATATTATAGTACCAAAATCTAATATCTTTCCTCAAATGACTCATTGCTATCTATCTTAAAATATAAGCACATTTGTATAAAATTATAATATCCATGTTGTGCCTAGGCTTTTCACATTATTGCTTCTTTTCCCCTGGCCATGTAGTCATGCATTAATATTTAATGGATATTCAAATAGCAAAATGTTATCAGTTCAATTGCCAGGCATAGCTCTGGATATTTGATTCAATTCTTTAAGCAACGGTAAAGAAGGCAGAACAAGGAGAGCTTCTGGAATGCCAGTTACTGCATGATGAAATGTGGTGTGTCCAGTTTTCTTTGATGCTATGCACCATTGCTTGTTGTAATGACATACCAATTGGTTGACATGGTTGGGGAATGAAAGTTCCATATAAACATGTTTTTAAGGTAAACTGGTACTAACTCTTTTACACCAACACCTTTACATTTTAGATTGAAAGTAGATGAAAAACATTGTGAAATACACACAGATTTTTGCTTTAAATAGAGCAAAAAAAAGTAAAAGGATAATTTTATTTAGGGTTACCTAACAGTGTTGTCAGACCCAGGGTTTGAAGTCTTTTTTGTTTAAAATTTGTATTACTAGTAATTTATTTCTTATATATACTTGAAAAGAACTTGTGATAAAATAAAATTACATAAAACATCCAGGCTAAGCTCTCTGACTGTATCTAGCATGTATATTAATTTTATTGGAGCCAGATGAATATATTTTTGATTTAAAACAGAAAAAGGGACATCTTATTTAAAAAACTAAAAGACTGGTTTATTTATCCTTCCTCTCTTGGAGTTCAGTCTCACATCAACCTGAAGGTACTCTAGGATGGAAGTTTGCTAGAGCAGCTCTTAGATAATCTGCAGTTCATTCTCTGGGATAAAAATGTCAGTAACCAAATCTTTCTTTATTAAATTGGTTTCATCCTCAAAATTTCCTTCCTTATCATGGACTTCTCAGCCCAGCTTCTCTCATTCATTTTCCTAAGTCTCCAAAGCTTTTCATTATATTACCTCTTCCATGATCACATCCTTTTTCCTATCTTTTTCTAAAACAGGTCTTTTATATGTTCAAGGATGAACACCACTGGTCAAGCAAGTGGAAGAAAAGATAAACAAATGGGATTACATTAAACTAAGAAGTTTCTGCGTCTCTAAGAAAATGATGATTAGGAAACACTTACCACCTACAAAGTGGGAGAAACTATTCATTCAATACCTATCTGATAAGGGGCTAATATCTAAGAAATAGAAAATACTGATAGCACTTAACAAGAAAATAAATCTAAACCCATCAAAAATGGGTTGAAGAAATGAAAAGATGGTTTCTCAAAGAAGAAATACAAATGACCAAAAAGCACATGAAAAAATTCTCTACAACCTTTATCATCAGGGAAATGCAAATAAAACACCAATGAAATATTATCTCACACCACAGAGTCTGGCACACATCACAAAGAGCAAGAACAAGCAGTGCTGGTGCAGATGTTGGGAGAAAGGCACTATTATTGTTGGTGGGTATGTTGACTGGTCCAGCCTCTAGCTTTTTTGTAAAACAATATGGATATTTGTAAAAAAAAAAAATAGAAATTGCTCTTTCATAAAATCCAGCCATACCATTCCTATGAATATGACATTTGCCTTGCACTTGGCTGACACAGGGCAGACCTTGATTTGATCCCCAGAGTCCCATATGGACCCCTAAGCCAGAAGCAACTTCTGAGAGCATAGCCAGGAATAACTCTTGAGTGTCACCGGGTGTGCCCTCTCCAAAAAAAAAAAAAATGACCACAGCCATTTATTTACAGAAACTATGTGAAGCCTGAAAACAGTTACAACAGAATTGAAAATGGAGTACTTTCCTCAGGAGACTAAGAAAAAAAAAAATGGAGAAACTGTTTACTGATAGTTCTTCAGCCCTTTCTCTTTGTATGTATCTCAATTTGTATAGGTAGGGCTCTTTTCATGTGGGCCATGATCCTCTAAATTTAAGTTTTCTTGCTTGGTTATGACTCTTTAATTCTTATTTTTAATAACAAGAGTGTTTGAATTGGTCCATACATAAGGCCATATATACCTATGGGGAAAATATGTTGGAACTGTAAGTTTGGGTCATCAAGAATATCTTCAAGTACATATACTTATGGGGAAGATTATTATAAGATTGAACGTCTTGGTCAAGAATATTTTCAAGAACCTGGGAATTTCTGCAAATCCACACCTGCCTAGTGAGGCTGACTGTGAAGAACTGTGAGTCCTGTCTTTTCTTTGTGTTTATTTGTCCTCTCCTGTCATCCGGACCTCGTGGAAGTGGGCCAAATCAGCCCCCCCAAAAAACTTGCTCTCCCAGAAGTCCATTCTAGGGCGGAAACGCCCGGGAACACCTCATTAGAGTGAAAACCGCCAAGAAGCGAGTACTTTGCAAAAGCAAGGGCCCCTGTTTGTGACATCAGCCTGGGAATTTCTGAGAATCCACGCCTGCCTAGTAAGGTTGACTGTGAATAACTGTGAGTTCTGTCTTTTCTTTGTGTTTATTTGTCCTCTCTGTTGTCTGGACCTCACGGGAATGTGCTGAAAAGAGGCTGCAGAAGAGCATTTTAGCTCCGCTTTGCTACGCGGCCGTGTGCTCTTTCTAAGGAAAGAACATCGTCGCAACAAGAAGAGAAAAAATCACACTAAGGACTGTGCTGGATCACTGAAGACCAGCATTTCTCTCTGGACAGTCTTCCCTACTGTGTGCCTAGGCCCAAGATTTGATCCTTTGAGAGGCCTCATCCACGGAGGACTCCACTCACTTGTAGGCAAATCGACACACCCAGAAAAGGCGGAACCAGAGATGTCTGTCTGTGCACATCATTTACCCAATGAATACCACTGCAACACGTAGAAAAACACACAATACTAGTGTGACAATGGGGAAACAACGCAGGCCAGCATCAAACATAGAGAACAAAGATGACAATTCTGATGACCAGATAATGTCCAACGAACTAAACAATCTCTCAGATAAGGACTTTAGAAAAGCAATATGGAAGATGCTGAAAGAACTCAAAGAAACCATGGACCGAGTTGAACAGAACACTAATAAGAACCAAGAACATATGATGACAGAAGTCACAAAACTCCAAACTGAAATAACATGTCAACTAACAGACCTGAAAAACTCAGTAAATGAATTGAATGATAAAATGGATGATCTCAACACCAGGGTAGAAGAAGCTGAGAATAGAATTGGTGCTGTGGAAGATGAGATAAATAACAACTCCATATAGCAGGAGAGATTGGAAAAAAAAACTTAAAACAAGCGAACAGACAATGGAAAAATTAGTCAAAGAATGGGAACAGATGAAAATAGAAGTCAATGATAAGATCAACAGAAATAACTTAAGAATCATTCGAGTCCCAGAGACACAGGAAGAAAATTTCCAGGAAGAATCAATGGTCAAAAACATCATTAAAGAAAAACTTCCAGAACTAAAGAATATATTTGATCAAATCTTGCATGCCCGAAGAGTACCAACCAAAAGAAACCCCAGAAAAGATACCCCAAGACACATCCTAGTCACAATGACGAATCCCACAGATAGAGACATAATTCTGCAAACAGCAAGATAAAAAAAGGAAATTATATTCAAGGGAAAATCCTTGAGAGTTACAACAAACCTGTCACCTGAGACACTCAAGGCCAGGAAGCAGTGGTGGGATATTGTGACAAGACTGAATGAAATGAATGCTTCACCTAGAATACTGTACCCAGCAAAACTCACTTTCCGGTTTGACAGAAGAATACATGGTTTCACAGACAAAAAACAACTCAGAAACTTTACAGACTCAAACCCACACTTAAGAGAAAAACTGAAAGACCTAATTTAAGACAAGACTAACCAAAATACACACCAAATTTTGATAAAAGATGGCATCAAATCCCAGGACAATTCTTTCTCTCATAGTCAATGGACTAAATGCACCAGTTAAGAGACACAGAGTGGCTAAATGGATAAAAAAAAATACTCAATCCAACTTTCTGCTGTCTACAAGAAACGCACCTGAGTAGTCAGAACAAACACAGACTCAAAATAAAAGGCTGGAGGAAAATTATCCAAGCAAACAACACCCATAAAAAAGCTGGAGTGGCCATACTAATATCAAATGATGTAAACATTATACTCAGGAAGGTTATAAGGAACAAAGATGGACATTATATATTAATCAAGGGGTATGTAGAGCAGGAAGAAATCACGCTTCTAAACATATATGTACCGAATGAGGGTCCAGCAAAATACTTAATACAATTGTTGACAAAGCTGAAAAATAACATCAACAACAACACAAAAATTGTGGGAGACCTCAACACAGCTTTGTCAACAATGGATAGGTCAACCAGACTGAAACCCAACAAGAATATACTGGATCTGAGGAAAGAAATGGAAGAAAGAGGCCTAGTGAATATAGATAGGACACTCCATCCCCAAAAACTTGGATACACATTCTTCTCCAATGTACATGGGACATTCTCCAGGATAGATTACATGCTGGCACATAAAACATATCTTCATAATATCAAGAGGATAGAAATTTTGCAAGCTACCTTTGCTGACCACAAGGCTCTGAAATTATTTGTGAATTCCAATGGAACAAAGAAGAAAAACTAAATCACCTGGAAGTTAAACAGCCTCATACTGAATAAGCAGTGGGTACATGATGAAATCAAAAAGGAAATCAAAAGATTCCGGGAAAAAATTATAATGAAGACACAAACTATCAGAACTTATGGGACACAGCAAAAGCAGTACTGAGAGGAAAATTTATAGCTTTGCAAGCACACATCAGGAAGGAAGAAGGGGCTTACCTGAGTAGCTTAATGACGCAGCTTATAGAACTAGAAAGTGCTCAACAAAAGGACCCAAAAATAGGGAGGCAAAAGCTGAGAGCAGAAATCAATGAAGTAGAAACCCAAAAAACAATCTGAAAGATCAAAGAAAGCAGAAGTTGGTTCTTTGAAAAAATATACAAGATTGATAGACCACTGGCAAAACTAACAGAGAAAGAGAGAGAGAGAGAAACTTGATAACTTGTATTAAGAATGAAAAAGGAGAGATCACTACTGATATGGCAGAGATTCAAAGGGTAATCAGAAACTACTTTGAGAAGCTCTACTCCACTAAAAATGAGAACCTGGAAGAAATGGATAAATTCTTGGACTCTTAGAATCTTCCACGGTTGAAGGAAGAGGATGTAGCATATCTAAACACCCCCATCACTATGGATGAAATTAAATCGGTAATCAAATGTCTGCCCAAAAACAAAAGCCCAGGCCCAGATGGATTCACTAATGAATTCTTTCAAACTTTCCAGGAGAAACAACTACCAATCCTGGCAAGAATCTTTCATGAAATAAAAAAAACGGAAACACTTCCAAATACCTTTTATGAAGTCAACATCACCTTGATACCGAAACCAGACAGAGATGCAACAAAAAAAGATTACAGACCAATATCGCTGATGAATACAGATGCAAAGAGCCTCAACAATATTCTGGCAAATAGAATACAATGCCTCATTAAGAAGATAATCCACTACAATCAAGTAGGTTTCATCCCAGGAATGCAAGGATGGTTTAACATCCGCAGATCAATCAACATAATACACAACATCAACAACAAGAAAAATAAAAATCACATGATCATATCAATAGATGCAGAGAAAGCATTTGATAAGGTTCAACACCCATTCTTGATCAAAACTCTCAGCAAGATGGGAATGGAAGGAACCTTTCTCAATATAATTAAGGCCATCTACCACAAGCCAGTGACAAATATCCTCAATGGAGAAAAACTAAAAGCCTTCCCTCTAAATTCTGGCACAAGACAAGGCTGTCCTTTCTCACCACTGCTATTCAACTGGAAGTACTCGCTCTAGCTATTAGGCAAGAAAAAGATATCAAGGGAATCCAGATAGGAAAGGAAGAAGTCAAGCTCTCGCTTTTTGCAATGACATGATACTCTACTTAGAAAACCCTAAAGACTCTACCAAAAAGCTTCTAGAAACAATAGACTCATATAGCAAGGTGGCAGGCTACAAAATTGACACACAAAAATCAATGGCCTTTCTATACACCAATAGTAATAAGGAAGAAATGGACATTAAGAAAATAACCCCATTCACAATATTGCCACACAAACTCAAATATCTTGGAATCAACTTGACTAAAAATGTGATGGACCTATACAAAGAAAACTATAAAACTCTGCTCCAGGAAATAAGAGAGGATACGTGGAAATGGAAACACATACCCTGCTTATGGATTGGTAAGATTAGATCATCAAAATGGCAATACTACCCAAGGCATTATACGTATTTAATGCGATCCCCCTAAAGATCCCCACGACATTCTTCAGAGAAGTGGATCAGGCACTTTTGAAATTCATTTGGAACAATAAACACCCTAGAATAGCGAAAGCAATCATTGGGGAAAAAAAACATGGGAGGAGTTACTTTCCCCAACTTCATACTTTACTACAAAGCAATAGTTATCAAAACAGCATGGTATTGGAATAAGGACAGGCCCTCAGATCAGTGGAATAGGCTTGAATACTCAGAAAGTGTTCCCCAGACATACTGTCACTTAATTTTCGATAAAGGAGCAAGAAATCCTAAATGGAGCAAAGAAAGCCTCTTCAACAAGTGGTGTTGGCACAACTGGCTAGCCACTTGTAAAAAATTGAACTTAGACCCCCAGCTAACATCATGCACGAAGATGAAATCCAAATGGATGAAAGACCTTGATATCATACCTGAAACCATAAAATACATAGAACAACATGTAGGCAAAACACTCCAGGACATTAAGACTACACGCATATTCAAGAAGGAAAATGCACTCTCCAAGCAGGTGAAAACACATATTAACAGATGGGAATATATTAAGTTGAGAAGCTTCTGCAACCCAAAGGAAATAGCGCCCAGGATACAAGAGCCTCCCACTGAGTTGGAGAAACTATTCACCCAATACCCATCAGATAAAGGGCTAATTTCAAAAATATACAAGGCGCTGACAGAACTTTACAAGAAAAAAAGTCTAATCCCATCAAAAAGTGGGGAGAAGAAATGGACAGACACTTTGACAAAGAAGAAATACAAATGGCCAAAAGACACATGAAAAAATGCTCCACATCACTAATCATCAGGGAGATGCAAATCAAAACAACTGAGTTACCACCTCACACCACAGAGAATGGCACACATCACAAAGAACGAGAACAAACAGTGTTGGCGGGGATGTGGGGAGAAACGAACTCTTATTCACTGCTGGTGGGAATGCCTTGTAGTTCAACCTTTATGGAAAGTGATATGGAGATTCCTCCAGAAACTGGAAATCGAGCTCCCATACGATCCAGCTATATCACTCCTAGGAATATACCCTAGGAACACAAAAATGCAATACAAAAACCCCTTCCTTACACCTATATTTATTGCAGCACTATTTACCATAGCAAGACTCTGGAAACAACCTAGATCCCCTTCAACAGACGAATGGCTTAAGAAACTGTGGTACATATACACAATGGAATATTATGCAGCTGTCAGAAGAAATGAAGTCATGAAATTTTCCTACACATGGATGTATATAGAATCTATTATGCTGAGTGAAATAAGAGAGAGAGAGAGAAATACGCAAAATAGTATCACTCATCTATGGGTTTTAAGAAAAATGAAAGACATTCTTGCAATAATAATTTTCAGACACAAAAGAGAAAAGAGCTGGAAGTTCCAGCTCACCTCATGAAGCTCACCACAAAGAGTGATGAGTTTAGTTAGAGAAATAACTACATTTTGAACTGTCCTAATAATGAGAATGTATGAGGGAAATGGAGAGCCTGT
>PVKC010007879.1:0-28892 GCA_004027635.1 Crocidura indochinensis | reverse complement strand
TTCATTGAATTTTAACGAAGTTTTATTTTTTTTCTCCTAATCATTTGACACTCCAGATATCATTCAGTTGCCAAGAAACCAACCAACAAATCACTAGCAGGCACATTTTCTAAGACTATCATAGACTTCACAGCTGATGACAGCTTTGTAAAAACATTCCTGAGTCTTTAAGAGTTTCATTTATAGCAAGCATTAATAAGATTAATGTGAGTTATTCTCAGATAATTAATAATGAACATGGAAATGAGTGTTAATAATATCAGTTACTTTCTGGAGTCATTAGAAGTAAAACAGCAACCATTATCGTCTTGTCTTTTCACTCATAAACACACACTTTTAGATGATTGGAACTCCAAAATCAAGATGTTGGCAAGCTTGGCTTCTCACTGTTACCTCATATAACTTTTCCCAGAAGAGAACAAATCCCTGGTATTTATATATAAAACAGTTTTATGGAATCAGAGCTCAGCTTAATGATACTGATAATTAATTGAACTTTTAATACTTTATTGATTGATTTTAGGGCTACATTTGGCAGTGCTCAGGGCTTACTACTGGCTCTGTGCTCAAAGATCACTTCTAGCAATGCTCAGCAATGTGGCATTGGGAATTGAACTGATGGCCACATATAAGGAAAGAGACTTATCTGTTCTAAGATCTCTCCAACAGATCTTTTAATATCTCTTTAAAGAATTTGTCTTTATAAACAGCTACATTCTCTATTACTATTAGGAGTTAGTTAGGGTTTCAACATGAATGTGTGTGTGTTTGTGTCTGTGTGTGTGTGTAAGGTATAGATTGTTCAGTAAATAGCACTGGTTGTTTCAATTGATTAGTGAATCAATTAATTCTTGAAGCACTTTTAAAGATGATATTGTAAAATTACATTGCTAGATATGCTGAAAGAATACTGAAGTGTGAAGGTGAATAAATGACCCTATGAAATGCATAGACTCTTTCTCTAGCAGCCTACAAATGTTGAGTGTAAATGAGATTGGGCAAGTACATAATTCAAACTGACATTTCAATCAATCATATAATTTCACAAATCTGCATTATATCCTATTTCAAAAAGATCTCTTCATTACTTCAAGGAATTTTTTAGTGTTAAGATACTTATGAAAACTCATTGCATTTCAGTGTCTATTTCTTTTATATGGAAATATCTCAAAATTAGTTTGTGGAACAGTATGATGGAAATTAAAGTGCTTTCAATTAGTAAATGATTTCCATTTAAACCATACCATACAACTATTATTTTTCACCACAGGAAAAGTGACAGACTTTTAAATACAGAGTCTATCATTCATTCATTCAGTTAATCATATAGCAAATACTTTTTAATGCATTTAGTTACGAAAACCATTGCTATGCTTAAAAAATAAGCAGAATATGGGGCTGGAGCAGGAGTGTTAGAGGTAAGGCATCTGCCTTGCAAACGCTAGCCTTGAACGGACCGAAACTCAATCCTCCGGCATCCTATATGTTCCCCCCAAGACAGGAGCAATTTCTGAGCATATAGCCAGGAGTAACCTCTGATCGTCAATGGATGTACCCCCTCCAAAATAAAACAAAAAAGATTGGCAGAATATAAAATGCTTTTTGTATTCTTGTTAAGTATAATTGTAACCATGAAAGAGTCAGGTCTGTTATTCTCTCTCAACAAAAGATATGCATGGATTTGGTTGTAATGAGTAGAAAAGGAGCTTTGCCAATAGTTCAATAGTTTGGAAGATGCCAGATTCATGTCCCTTAGAAACTATCTTGACACAAAAATCAAACATTATTTTATAGAGAAAGAACAGGGGAGAAAGAGTGGGCTGGAGACCAAGTAGATGCCAGAGTGAACATTAAAATCCCCTCTTAGGCTCGTTTCCTGAGTCAAACTCCGTCTTATCTATAAACTTAAGCAAAGTAACAGTTAGTTTGGGGAATGAAGGGTATAATAAAGAAACACTGTTTTAATATTTAAACTTTGGAATCAAGATGATTGCTTTGTCTAATTTTTTTAGTCCAGTAACACAATAAACTATTTTTATATGATTATGTTAATTATTGCCTACACAAATATAAGATAAAATGTAATCATTTGACATAAAACTAAAATAGCATATTATTAAATCTTACATTTATTTAAAAGTTTATTTTCTTCAAGTTTTATTTTAAACTGTATAGATATAGC
Source organism: Crocidura indochinensis (assembly GCA_004027635.1). Lineage (NCBI taxonomy): Eukaryota > Metazoa > Chordata > Mammalia > Eulipotyphla > Soricidae > Crocidura > Crocidura indochinensis. Next base: position 26,710 of record PVKC010007879.1, on the reverse strand, counting down.
GCACAATAACTGTAAACATTTCTGACCCTACCCTGATCTGTGATTGTGCCCTACCCCAGGGTGTGACAGGGCAGTCTGTCCCCACCCTAGGGTGGTACCTGATTCTGGGGGATAAAAGCAAGTATCTGTGGAAAGTGGGGGTCCGTTTTTCTTGCTGGCCTTTATCCAAGCCGTTTGGGGCTTTGACCTCTGCAAGGAATAAAGAGCTATTTTCTTCGGAAGCCTGACTGCCTTTTGGATTTCTTCCTGCCGCATTCACCTCAGAACCGCTGGTTGAGCTGGGTGGTAGACGTGTTCTCCATCTCTCCATCAGTGAACCTCTTCAAGGGGCCGAATTTCTACACCTAACAATTTTTTCTTACCGTATTTTCCGGTGTATAAGACGACCTTTGAAACAAAAAAATGTCAACTAAAAATCAAAATCGGGGGTTGTCTTATACGCCAAGTATATCCCAAAAAAATTTTCGATATGCTGCTAATGATAATCATCTGGATATTCCCATGAAAGGATTTTCCAACTCATCCTGCACCAATCACTGCAAGGCTGCTCAGACTGCCTCTCCAATTCAGCCCATCCAAGCAGGCTTTTGATGCATGTAAATTAGACAATGTTCTGTACCAGAATCTACACTGTCAAAAGCCTGCTCAGATTGGCCAGTCAGAGAGGAAGTCTATTACAGTATAACCTTTGAACCTTTGCTTGTTGTGATTGGCTCACTGTGGTACATACAGTTGCAGCACAGGAACGTTCTGTCTTATATAGCGAGTATAGGCCTAAACCTATGTTTTAACGGTAAAATTAGGGGGTTGTCTTATGCGTCCAGTCCTTTTATACCCCCAGAAAATACGGTAGTTGTTTTAGAGGACCAAAACTAGCAGTCCATCCTATGTAATGCTCCTAATGTTTCATCCTGGGTTCCTACAAGCAAAGAAGATTCTAAGTAGTTGTAAAGGCTCCCACAGCATATACTTAAGGTGAATTACTTTTGTTTTTGTTCTAATAATCCAAATCTATACGAGAAATACAAGATGTTATTGTGGCCAACATAAAACCCATGTAATTTTATTTGGGCGAGAAATAAGAATGACATTAATAAAAGAGCTATAAAATAAATATTATAAGAATACAGAGTACCTATTTGATTAGAAATTGATCTTAGAAAGCTTGACCTACTTTTCTCTGAATTAAATGCAGCCCCCTGAAGGTATTTTAAACACATACAGCACTTTTATAAATGCTGTTATCTTGTTTCTTTACTGTCTTTAATGCGGTTCCTTAAAATACTACATATTTTTCACTTAAAAATACTCTATCATTGAAATAGTGTATGATTAGAATGGGTAGAAGATAATGAGTCAATTATGCAAAATATAGATGACTTGAAAGATAGTATATTATCAAACTTTATAAATAAGTGCATGAGTAGGCTTCAGGAAGGGTTTTGTTTAATTATCTTATTCAATTTTCCTACTATTAGAAACAGAGAGGTTACAATTGCACAAGCTCAAGTGGGAAAACAAGGCACTTGCCGGACCATGCTCTTTGGTAAAAAGCAATTGAAGCCCGTCTGTAGAAGCAGCTTGCCTCCGAAGAGATTGCATGAATTGAAAATTTTTACCTGATTTTATTAACATACTTAAAGGAGATCTATCTATTTGAGAGGAATTCATTAACAAAACCCCTGAGATAGATGTATGAAAACAGACTGCCAATTTGTCTCATTCACAATGAGGAGTTCAATTGTCACAGAAACTGGAAACTTGTAATGGATCATATAATTTCTCTCCACAGACAAAATTACTTGAGAGGCCAAATTATAATCAGAGTGCTCCCTGGTGATTATGTGTTTCGTGATGTTGTCTAAATCAAAGGTTGTCATAATTTTGGTTATTTTAAAACAACAATGAGATAGAAGTTTCATGGTATCTAGAAATCTAATATAAGTCAAAATTTTATTAGAATATTTTTCATTCTCTGATAAAACAGCATTATCAAATATAAACATTAAAATGGATACATTATTGCATATTTATGCCATAAGTTATATAAAATATGAAGGGATGAACTTAGATTATATATTACACTAAAAGTCAGAGATTCTAAAATTCCATTTATACAAAAGTAAAAATATATAGAAGGTTGCTTACTTATGGAGCGCTTTGTTATGCTCTAGTTTGATTTATAGAAAAAATAATTAAGATTTATCACAATAGAAGAGTTGGGGCCAGAGTGATAGTACAGCAGGTACTGTCAGGTGCTTGCAAGATGCTTGTCTTACAAATGTCTGAGCTGGGTTCAATCTCTGTGATCCCATATCACTCTTGGCATTGGGGATCAATCAGGGTTGTCATCATACAAGGCAATGCCATACTGTCGCACTCTTTCTTACAGTTTTGAAAGAAGTGTAGGCAGCACATATAATTTTTAAAGTGTAAATTTTTTGTGATATATCCATCTAAAATTAACCTTTTTATTTTTGCTTTGAGACCAGACCCGTAGTGCTGAGGGCTCACTCCTGACGACATTCAGGAGTCACTCCTGTCAGTGCTTGGGAAACTAGATATGTGCCAGAGATAAAACCTGGGCTGACTGTATGCAAGACTGCAGTCCTATGTCTCTAGTCCCTTATATCAACCATTTTTATATACAAATAATAATTTCATAGTTTGAATCTTTTATTACTCACAATGATCTTTGATAAAAATAGTTTAATGGGTAAATATCTCACAATACAATAGTATAATTTATGCTAATAATATAAGAATATAATACTCTCAACTGTAGTTTTTTTTGGGGGGGGGGTTTGGGTCACACCCGGCAGTGCTCAGGGGTTACTCCTGGCTCCAAGCTCAGAAATTGCTCCTGGCAGGCACGGGGGACCATATGGGGCACCCGGATTCGAACCGATGACCTTTTGCATGAAAGGCAAACGCCTTACCTCCATGCTATCTCCCGGGCCCCCAACTGTAGTTTTTTTAAAGTTGTACAGACAAATGTTTTAAGATATTGTTTCAAAGATAAGCTCCAATCATGTATCTTTTAAACTACTAATAAATTTCTTTAATTGACCAGGAGCTACATCAAAAAGAATAATAAGACTTCTTTTGGGCAAATACTCTGGATATGAAGTGATTATAATGCCATTTTTCCCTGTAGTCTTTCTCCCAAAATGCATAAAAGCAGCTTAATTATGTAAAAAGAATCATAAGATAAATTTCAATTAAGAATTATTCTACAATATAGTTTACCAGTACAATAAAACTGTCAAGATCATAAAAACTATGATGAGTCTGAAAAACTGTCATGGCCAATAGCACTGAAGTAAAGATGATAAATAAGCAGAAAGTAAAAACCCAAATGGGACCTTGGAAAAAAGACAGTATAAAAATAAAAACTGAATCTGAATAAAGTATATATTCTAGTTAATAATAATGCATGAAATTGGCTTATTGATTATGACAAATATAATGTACAATTACATGACAGGGTATATACTTATAAAATCCTCTATTGTCTTTACAATAAACCCTTTTTAAATAACAATTCATTAAAAGGATTAGAAAGGTAGTACAGAGACTAAAATGCTTGACTCGCAAAAGGCAGATCATTATTTGATCCCCAGCACATATAATACCTCTTGAGCACTGCTAGTGATCTCCTTGAGTGCAGAGCTGAGAATAATTTTTGAACACAGTTGTTTGTGGCTCACCCTTTAAAAAATAAGTACAATATATAAACATAAATATATGTCAAGTTACATTTAATATAGTAAGTAATATACTATTTCATTTAAATAAAACAATCATTGTTTTTTCTTTCATACTCCCAAACTGAGGATGCTATTTGAATTAGGGTTCCCACAGAATATTTCCTAAAATCTAGGGGTTTGGTAGAACCAATGTTTTAATTCAGTCTGAAAATCAATAATCTTGAGATACAGGAAGAACTGATATTTATGTTTGACTCCAGTGTCAGGGACAGAGGAAAAAAAATGTGTCCGATATTGATAGAGAATAGGCATAAGGAATTTTCTCTTACTTTCATCTAATTTACTTGGTATATGAATAAATATTAATATACCTTTCTGAACTACAGCAAATAGCATTTGATTTTGCATCTAGATATTGATGCCCAGAAAATTAATATAATTAGATACTAGGATATTACTGAAAAAAGGTCTGAGTTAAAGCCACAGACAAGATACATAGGCCAGTTTAATTGACCAAATATGAGGGAAATAAAAAGTAGTTAGTGGAGGAGAGGGAATATGAATCAGTAATGGCAGTGGAAAACACAAGAGAAAATATTATTGTAATTTCATTTTTATTTCAGATTCAAATTGTATCTAATCTGGGCTGGAGCAATAGTATAGAAGAAAGGCTTTTACTTTGCACACAACTGACCTAGGTTCAATCCCAAGAATTCCATATATCACCTGAGAGAGTCAGGAGTCATTTCTGAGCACAGAGCCAGGAGCACAGCTATCTGTGGTTCAAATTCCCAAAACAAACAAAAACAAAGCAAAAAATGAAAACAAAAATTTGTATTTTCAAGAAGGTTGAACTTAACAGTGGGCTCAAGGAGACTGGCTAAGTGAAAGAGAAAACATTTTGAGTAGCCCACCAAATCGTCTTCATATCACCATTTTGCAGCTGACCAGTATTACACAGGTTCATGAAAATATAACATGATGTTGGAGCTTGAGCGATACCACAGACTATAGGATGTTTGTCTTGCATGTGGCCTACCTGAATTCACTCTCCATTATCCCATATGGTCCCTCAAGCCTTCTAGGTGTGATTTTTGAGCACAGAGCCATGAGTAATCCCGGGTGCAGCCAGGTTGGCCCCAAAGCAAATATGTATATATACATTATATTATATATGTAATATATTACATACATATATATAACAAAATGCATCTTTGAGATATCTCAGAAAAACAAGTTAAAATGACCTCATAAATCATACAGTAAACAAAAGTACAGAAACTCTCATGATCTGATTATTGCAGGTAGTGGAAACTGGATGATATATACTTCCATTTCCTTCATAAGACTCACTTCTACAATTTCTGCAGATTTCTCAAGGTTGAGTAGGGTTCCCAAGAGATATGGGCAATTCTTCCTCATTAGTAACCTTTTAGTTCTACTCCCTGACAGCACTTTGCAAATAAGTATCTTGAGGCATGTCTTTACTTCACACTCTGTTTTTATAGAGAAGCTATGATTATCATATACCATTTTAATTTGTATAATTAATTGAAAAAATAGATTTCCTTAATTATTTTATGCATACATTTATCTATACTTATTTCAGATTTTCACTATTTTCACACTTTTTGTTAATGAGTTTCACACATTTTTAAATTAATTTGTTATTTTAAGATTTGTATCACCAAGGTACCCTCATATTCTCAAGTATCAGGCATAAAGAAGCTAGCCTAAAAGTTTGGTAGTATAATTATACAGTGCATTTTTATTCACATGTTAAGGAAAATATTAAATCTCAAGCTGTGAAATCTGTAGAATAGATATTTTGTACAAGAGTTTAATAATACAGTTTAAAATGGAAAAGTCTATGGGAAATTCTATTTAATAAAAAGCCACGCTTCACTTAAAACTAATACACTTTTATCAAAAGTATAATCTTATATTATATTATAATTGTATTATATTTTATTATATTATAACTACATCATACACAATACAATGTCTCTATTATTGTTCCAAAATATGAATAAAAAGACATACTTTTGTATTTTTGGTTTTTTGTACCACACCGATTGATGCTCAGGGCTTTCTTTTACTCTATTCTCAGGGAGCATTCCTAGAGATACTTAGAGAACCACAAGGAGTGGAGAGGATCAAACCCAAGTCAACCATATTCAAGGTGAGCACCCTAACCACTGCGCTATCTCTTGGTCTCTAAAAGCTCACTCTACATGATCTGTAGGTTTTTTTTTTTTTTGTTTTTGCTTTTGTTTTTGTTTTTTGATTTTGGGCCACACCCGGTGACGCTCAGGGGTTTCTCCTGGCTATGCGCTCAGAAGTCGCTCCTGGCTTGGGGGCCATATGGGTAACCGGAGGATCGAACCGTGGTCCGTCCTAGGCTAGCGCAGGCAAGGCAGGCACCTTACCTCCAGCGCCACTGCCCAGCCCCATGTTCTATAGTTTTATAGAAATTTATTTACTTGAATATTCAAAGAGAGCAGCAGAAACTGGTTTTAAATTAATACATTATATCAACTGTACTTACCGAATTAGTAAAAAATGAATTCAAAATATAGTTGTCCAGTGAAATACTTAGCATATTGTTTTAAGAATGTCAGGTTTATTACAATGGGTTCTACTATCCATGTGTATGTGGATAATTTTTTTATCTTATAAATTTGATGAAGTATTGTTTAAACAATATTATTTCCAGTTTTCTTAATCTGTAAATCCTTGAAAATGTTTTGTGATATATGGAGAGTACATGGTTTTAATGGATATAAAGACAGAAACATGGCTCAGTGGTTGTAATGCACATTTTTCATACAGAGTACATGGTTTTGGGTTTGACTCCCAACCCTACCCTAGCAATCCCAAAATTACCAACCTGGGGCTATCTCTAAAATCCCAAAACATGGGATAAAATAAAGATGCTCTCATATATATTTTATAATGAGATGCTTTTTAAGAATAAACATTGGTTGCCTTAACATTTTAGTTTAGAAAAATTAATATTAATAAATTATAAACAAGTTATTTTTGACACTTTGGAAAGTAATCTTATTTTTCTGACAAAAGTAATATCTACCAATATTTAAGCCAAAAATTACAGGTAATAAGCTGAATATTTGGAAGTGCTTTAATTAGAATAATTCAAGATAGAATTTCTCTGGCTTAAACCCCAGCTTTTAAAATATTAATAAAACATTTTGAGCCAATCTCATAGCAAAATATTTGGAGTCCAATTTTAATTAAATATTAAATTCTAACTTAAAGGGGAAGTTTGACCATTACAATGATCTATGCATAGATGTTAAATTTCCTTCTTTCTTTTCTCTTATACTCTCTTACTTTTTAATCTTATTTATTGCAGAATGTTCTAAATAACTGAGATTTGATTGTTTTCCCTCAAATTTCTGGAAACAGTAAGGTCCATATCACGGTATTAGAAGTTTTAATTTCCTCTGATTTTTTTTTAGCTTGACTGGCTATTTTTACCATATACTCCTGGCTCTGTATCAGGGATCCTTCATCAAGAACTTTGAGCCTATAATTGTGCCCTACTCACTAACTATCTCATGGCTCTCTCTTTCTCATTGACAAGTTGGTGTAGTTTTTCTTGTGTCTTCATGTGGTTCTTTCTCTATGCTCACCTGGAGTCTCTTCTGATAAGAAGTTAGTTCCATTGAATTAGGGGCCCATCTTTACCTCTTTACATTTAGTGGCTACTTTAAAGAAAGACTTGTTCTCCAAATAGATAAATTTTGGATTAGAAGTTCAACACATTTTAGAATTAGGAGAAAACATAATTCATTACATATAGAAACATAAACTGTACTCATGGGAAAGGTTTTCTTTTCTTTTGTGTTGTTAACATATTTCCTTTTCATTAATATCTCTATTTAAACACCTTGATTACAAATATGATTGTAGTTGCATTTCAGTCATGTAAAGGACACCCCCCTTCAGCAGTGCAACATTCCTATCACCAATGTCCCAAATTTCCCTCCTCCCATCCTACCCCTGCCTGTACTCTAGACAGGCTTTATACTTCCCTCATTCATTCACATTGTTATGATAGTTATCAGTGTAGTTATTTCTCTAACTGTACCACCAATCTTTGTGGTGAGCTTCCTAAAGTGAGTTGTATCTTCCAGTCCTCCTCTCTTTGTCTCTGAGAATTATTGCAAAGTCTTTTATTTCTCTTAAAACCCATAGATGAGTGAGACTATTCTGCAGCTATCTCTCTCCCTGACTTATTTCACTCAGCATAATAGATTCCATGTACATCCATATATAGGAAAATTTCATAACTTCATCTCTCTTGATGGCTTCATAATATTCCATTGTGATACAAGAGCCACCCACTGAGTGGGAGAAAATATTCACCCATAACCCATTAGATAAGGGACTAATATCTAGAATATTAGAGGCACTGACAGAACTTTACAAGAAAAAATAATCTAATCCCATCAAAAAATGGGGATAAGAAATGAACAGACACTGACAAGAAATACAAATGGCCAAAAGGCACATGAAAAAATGCTCCACATCACTAATCATCAAGGAAATGCAAATCAAAACAACATCTACGCCACAGAGATTGGCACACATCACAAAGAATGAGAACAAGTAGTGCTGGTGGGGATGTGGAGAGAAAGGAACTCTTACTCACTGCTGGTGAGAATGCAGTCTAGTCCAACCTTTATGGAAAGCGATATGGAGATTCCTCCAAAAACGGAAAATTCGGCTCTCATATGAGACAGCTATACCACTCCTAGAATATACCGTAGGAACATAAAAATACAATAGAAAAATTTCTTCCTCACATCTATATTCATTGCAGCACTATTTACAATAACCAGACCCTAGAAACATCCAAGATGCCCTTCAACAGATGAATGGCTAAAGGGAAAGGTTTCTTATCCCTGTTGATTGCAAAATCTTGACAATTTTAAAAGAGATGTGAATCCCACAGAATACTTAATGAAATTAAAAAACTGAAAAATCTATATTATGTAAATTTATATTTTATTAAGCCTTCTCTTGGCTAATTTTATTTAAATAGAGGTGTCCCAGCTGTGCTATGGGATCAGAATCCACTCCATAAACACATGCTCTGCTGTAGGAGCTTAAGGGCATGGGGCTCCAAATGACAGCTGTTGACTGGGTGGAAATGAAAGCTAGGGTAGGAAAAATGGCCTTTATCTCTTATTCATCTTTTTTCTCAATTTGCTATTGTTCTCTCCAGTAAACTTGTTTTTCAATTCCATATTTTCTCAGTATCTTGACTCTTTTTTTACTTACTCAGTTCCTAATTTCCCTATCCATGCTTGCCATTGTTATAAAATCCAACTGTCATGGTTCTATTCTATTTGGCCACTTAATGCTATTTGACTTTAGCCCTTATTTTTTTTTTTATGGACTTCTGAACATTTTCTAGATCTTTTTGTTTATTTTGTTGTATTTTTGAGCCATACCTGGCAATTCTCAGGGCTTACTTCTGAATCTACTTAGTGTTCACTCATGGCATCACTGGGAAAATAATATAGATTTTTGAGGAATAGAAACCAGGTTAGTCTGTTGTGTGCAAACAAATGCCAGATCCACTACTGTGGCTGCTTCAAATCTTTTAAGTCTCAAATTCAAACCTCTACTGAAACTTAACACACCCATAACAAGATGACAACTATATATTTCAACTTAATTTAGCAAGATGCCTCAAATTCAACATATTCAGAATATAAAATTATTATTTTCCAACCTCCCCTTTACAACCTCACGTTTTTCACAGTTATTAATCTTTATTATTTAGCTGCCTGGTTGCATTGACTCCTTCTTTTTCAGTAGCCAATAAATCTACTGTGTCTTGTTGATTATGCAATATACATTTTCCCCATATTTCATAACTTTGAAATTATGGAGATTCTAACAATCAATGGTGTATCATATATTATTAACTGGCAGAATTTTTGTTCCTAATGCCATATAAAATGACCCATTTTAAATCAATGAGGTTTTAGATTTCATGAAATATAATATTGTCATATCTATTAGATAGTACAAAATCTTACCTTTGATATATGCCCAATTTACTCCATTTTCTCTGACGCTTTTCAAGGTTACACTTCTATCAATTCTGCTGAGGATTATTGTGTCTCATAATGATGCCTCCTGTTTCAGGGATTGCTCATAAAAAAACATGTTTACCCCCTATTCTCAATTGTCTTCTCTCAAGTTCAAATGATCTTTTGAAGTAAAATTCTAATTTTGATTTCCTAGTTTATGATATTTTAATGATTTTCTGTTGTTTAAATAGTAAATATATGTCTCCTCCCAGTTGACTCAACTATGAATTAAAAACTAATATTTTAATTATTTATATTCTGATTTATGATGTTTACATACAATCACTAAATTAATTCTAATTTTAAGAGTACCTCTGTCATTCCACCCCATGGGTCCCTCTATTTAACTCTTGTTTATCCTTCAGATGCTAGCTTTAGTTCTGTGAAATTTCCCTGAGTGTCAAGTATGGACTAAAGATACTTCTTTTATAATGTTTGCTAAATACCCAGTAACATTTATGTCTGTCAAATACCTATTTGTTATGGAAGAAGATAAATGCCTTTTTTATTAGTATAGTTTTTATTTTCCTTATACTAGTAAGAGGATCTTTTGTTTACATACTCATTGCCATGGATATTTTCTCCACTGTTCCCTGTTATTCTTTGGTGACAGAACTGAAAGAAATTATCTTTGATAAAAATCTAAACCCAAGGGGCCAGAGCAGTGGTGCAAGCAATAAGGCATCTGACTTGCTTGTGCTAGCCTAGGACGGACAGCGGTTTGATCCCAGGAGTCCAATATGGTCCCCCAAGCCGAAGTGATTTTTGAGCACATAGCCAGGAGTAATCCCTGTGCGTCACCGGGTGTGGCCCAAAATTCAAAAAAAAAAAAAATCTAAACTCACTCAGGCATTAGTATAGAAATCACTTTCAGATAAAGTTGAAAATTAAGAAAACCTTTTTTTGTTTATTTTTTGGGCCACACGCAGTGACTCTCAAGGGCTGGTTACTCTTGGCTATGTGTTCAGAAATTGGTCCTGGCGTGGGGGACCATATGGGAGTTCAGGGATCAAACCGCTGTCCGTCCTGGGTTAGTGCAGGCAAGGCAAACACCCTACCACTGCTCCATCTCTCTAACTCTGGAAACTTGTTTTATAAATTGGTTCTTTAAGGTAGGGGGAGGACTTGTTCTTTCCTTGGAAGCATACAAGGAAAAGATCAGGATACATTTATACTGCTTTACCTGGGAATCTCTTTCTTAAATTTTAGGACTTACCCATTCCTTTATGCCTCATATAAAATTCTTGGACATAGATATGCAGAAGACGGGAGAGAAGCATGAAGAGTGAGACCACACTGCATAGACTGGTCAGATAAAGATAAGAAATAACCTTTCTGGAGAAGAGTTGTGCAGATAAAAAGAGTAATGATTTGTTTTAAGCTTCTTGACTAGTAGGGTCATGATTAGACATATTTCAGCTTATTGAATTATGTTATGAAATGTTATTAATTTGCTATGGCTTAGTTTGTGGACTAAGACAAATTCATTCTTGTGTCTTCTGTACCAACTTCAGTGCATTTTGTTTTACATTTATATTTTTAAAAATGTATTTGACAATGACTTTTCTAACATAATTAATACATGTGATTTTTTTTCTCTGTTGATGTGAAGGTTAACATTAATTGACTTGAATGTTGAGCCTGAATGTGTGTCTTGATAAATCTTATTTGCTCTTGGTGTGCATTCACTGCATACCATTTAGGACTTTATTTATTAATGATTTGTTGAAGATTTTTGAGGATGTGCTTGTGAAATGAAATAAAATAAAATAAAATGAAATAACCTGTGCTTTTCTTTTTCATATATTGTTCTTTTATTTTAATCTTAATGTGATAAATTGCACATATAATAAGTTAGAAAATATTTTTGAGTTATAAAATTTTTTTTCTTTGCCCTGAAAAAGCTTGTAGATAATTTGATATAATTTTTACCCAAAATGTTTGCAGAATTCACATTGAATTCTATCAAAATGTTAGCCTAGGCCTGATGTTTTCTGTTTTTAAAGATTATTAATATTATTACACTATTTAATACATGTAGATATAATCAGTTTATTTCTTCATGTTTGAATTTCTTTAGATTTTGTGCTTTTATTTTAAAAGCATTTGTCTATTTTATGGCTTTTATTGAATTTATGGTTATAAAATGGTTTATAATGTTGATTATGAACTCATAGAAGTTCTTATATTCGGTACTTTTGTCCTGATCTCTTTTATTTTGTTAATTGACATTACTATGTTCAGCTTTCCGAATAATTTTGTCTGCAATATCTATCATGCTGTAATATTTAAAAACAATTTTTATTGAGGTGCTGAAATTTATAATATTATTATTTATACTTTTATGCATACATTATTCCAACACCATATTCGTTACCAGAATGCCTGCTTCTATCCAACAGAGTCATATGGACCCTTGCTAGTCACTCTCTCTCCCACATAAGCTCAGTTTTATAGAAAAAGAATATTTAGTTCTGGTAACTTTGCTCGATTTATTATTCCCTTATTTTTATGGTTTATTTATATCCCATCTCTGAGATAAGTTTGTATTCATTTATGTATTGTGGAAGTGGTGGTGACAACTGCACAGGTATAAATCTAAAAAAAAATTAAACAGAATTATACATCAATGTTTAAATTGTAAATCAATTTAAGTACAATTTTAAACTATTATAAAACTGTATTTTACAGGTATAAAATTAAAAATTAATAGTATGGATGATTTTATGCTATACATTAAAATTGCATGAAATAGAATCTAGAATTGAGCTGCCTAGAAATGACCCAGAAATTCCACTTTTGAAACTAAAAAGTGGACTCAAAAACATTCATTTAAAAGGACATACATATGCACACCATTATTCATTGCTATAATGAGCACAATAGTCAAGATATAAAATTAAACTAGGTGTTCAATGACAGATAATGGGTCATGAAGCTATTGTGGACTGAAACCCACTTAAAACAATATACACAATAGAAAACTATTCAACTATAAGGAATGATAAAACCAGGCTATTTTCTGTAACCTGATAGGAAACTGAAAGATATCGTACTAAATGAAGTAAGCAAGAAAAAGACTAAAGATTGTTTCACTTACCTGTTGTATACAGAATAAGTGGATGAAGAAATGTAATGCAGTAAGGGAAATGATACCTTTGAGCTTAGATCCTAGGAAGGAGTGCAACATAGAAGAAAAGAAAACAAGATGAAAAAGGGAAGTAATGGGGAAATAGAGCTTAGTTATATTGCTGATGTAGGAGAGTGATACAGCTATACATTTAAAATACAGGCTCAGTAAGACTTGAAACATGATATGTAAGTTGAAACCACTGAACTGTTTTTTTTTTTTAATGTTCCTGCCAAGGTAACAGGCAGAGGTGGAGGATGATGGAGTATGGAAGCACTGGTGATGGGAATTGACACTGGTGGTGGGATTGGTATTGAAATACCATATACCTGACACTCTATATTTGTAAAACATGGTTTCTTAATTAAATAAATGTGTTTAATTACATAAAATAGCTAAATTTGACAAATATGCAATTCATTAAAATGATTGAATTAAGAAAATTTAAAAAATTGAATAGGCCTATAAAAGTATAAGACTATATTTGGTCCAAAAATATAGATTTGTTATAAAATATCTTATTATAGATAATGCTTAAGTATATGCATTAACAGTAAAATATTCTAATAAAATATATCTATAAATGCAAAAGGCTGAAAACACATAGAACATTATTACTTATACATGTATGTATAAGTTACACATTATAACTTATTCTGCTGTTATTATCTCATATAGAGCACTTATAATTTCAAAGAAAATATAAGAATAATATAGATTTCCTAATAAACCTTACTCTCCTGCGTAGCCTCCTACTCTGAGGATCTCTCACTCCATTGATATTATTGCAAACAATAAGTTAACATTGACACATCAGTGCCAAGGACCATACTGTGCTTCTTTCCTTGTTTTGTTCTTTCTGTCTGTGATAAATGTATATCAACATGCATGTACCCTCATAAAATCATATAGAACAAAACACTTTTGGGACCACAGAGGATAGAAAAGAGCTATATAGGAAAGAAGAAAAAATATGTCTTAAACTTAAAAAACATGTCTGTCAAGGAGGCAGGGAAGATGAGAGTGAAACCTAGTGGCATTAGAGGATGGAAGCTGATGCTGCTAGTGGGTTTACTGTTGGAATAAAACATTGCATATCTTAAACTCTTTGTGAGAAAAATTAGTTCACTCTCATAAGCATTCTTATCCGCCATATGATCCTGTCCACCCTTACCTCCATTCATTTAACCTTGATTTAGGAATGACATATAATATTAGATTTATATGTACAACATGGTAAACATATATTGTATGGTTGCAATAAGTTTGCTTAACACTTATCATAGTTCCAACTATAAACACAGTTATGAATTTTAATTTTCCACACCCCTATCAACTTTCTGCAGTTCAATACACGAATGTTAACTATCATCACTATTTTTTCTTTTCTGTCCTCAGGATATATTTATCTTAAAGCTAGACGTTGGTACATTTTGAACACCTTTACCCCTTTCACCTATTTCTCATCTGCTGTCTTTGGCAAACACTAATCTGTTCTCAGTATCTATGAACTGATTTATTTCACTTAGCATCTGTTTTTCTATCTTAAGAGCATTTTTTGGCCTTCCTTTGCCTCTTTCCTTTTTATCAAGTTCATCAAATCCTATAATCTATTTTCAATCTTGGTGTTAAAAATATTTTAAGGGGACTGAAGTGATATTTCAGGATATCCCCTGGCTCCACACAAAATTTCTCCTGCAGAATTGGACCACATAACAGAAAAGAACATTAGTGATAAAGTGATAAAATCTAAATAATGTCTCTTAATACCTAGCCAATGTTAGCATAATGATTTATATAATTGTATTCAATTTATAAAAATTAATATGTGTAAAAATCTAGTAAAAGACATATATTAGCTCTATATATTAATGAAAATATTCCCTTTGTTAGATATAATTTTTATTAGATTGTTATTTTGTGTTCAAAATAATACATTCACTCAGGGGCCGGAGAGATAGCATGGAGGTAGGGCTTTTGCCTTGCATGCAGAAGGACGGTGGTTCGAATCCCATTATCCCATATGGTCCCTGGAGCCTGCCAGGAGTGATTTCTGAGCGTATAGCCAAGAGTAACCCCTGAGTGCCGCCAGATGTGACCCAAAAACCAAAAAAATAACAAACAAAAATTACCCCTGACAGTGCTCAGGGGGTCATATGCCATATGTGATGACAAGGATTGAACCCAAGTGGGTACTCTCTCAGGCTTCCAAAGCAAAGTAATATATTCATTCAACTGTAATTCATCTATCATAAAATCTCCTCTCTAAAATGAGACTCATTTGTTTGAATTAGCATAATGTTTAATAATCCCTCAGTATTTTAACATGTGTTAATATTTCATTTTTTAGGCTGAATAATGACAATAAGTCATTGTTTGGAAATATTGCATTTATTTTTACACTTACCAGTTGATTTAAACATCAGAAAGTTTCAATTTTGACAATAATAAATATTATTGTTTTGCATATTTATGGGAAATATTTACATTTAGAGATAGATGTGTAATCTATATATTGGGTATAACTAAAGAAATGGAACAAAAAGTAAATATGTTTAATATTTTGAAATACTAGCAAAGATTTTCAATGTGGCAATGCCTTTTTATATTTCTCTCTGCAAATCAGGGTCCAATATCTACATATCTTTATAAAGCTTTGTTTTTATTGGCAATTTAAATTTTGGTCAGCCAAGTAAACATAAAGTAAAATAGCATCATGACTTGGTATACACTTTCCCAAATACTAGTAATTTGAACATCTTTTCATATTATTGCTGTTCATTTACATGTTTTGGTGTGATATATGTTCAAATGCTTTGCTTATTTTAAAATTGGACTATTTATAAATCTAGTTTTGATTTTTATGTTTCTTTTATTTATTGATCAATTTATTTATTTATTTATTTTTTGGGGGGGGCACATCCATTTGATGCTCAGAGGTTATGCCTGGCTAAGCCCTCAGAAATTGCCCCTGACTTGGGGGGATCATATGGGACACCGGGGGATCGAACCACTGTCCTTCCTTGGCTAGCGCTTGTAAGGCAGACACCTTACCTCTAGCGCCACCTCTCCGACCCCATATGTTTCTAAAGAAATTACAAGCATAGATATCTTATCTAATATTATTTGAAGATATTTTACACTGAGTTCTTTTTTCTAAAACTTTTTTTGTTGGTGACATTTGAAGAATAGAAGTTTTTAATTTCAAAGTCTTCCCACAACTTCACTCACTTGAAATTTTAATTTAATAACTAAGAAACTACTACCTAATTCAAGGTAAAATGATTTTGCTTTTATGATTTTATTAGTTTTATGGTCTATTACATTTAGCTATTATAATACATTTTATTAATATTTGAACATGATATAGAATAGCAGTTCAATTTAATTTTTTAAATATGTAGTTATCAAGTTGTCTCAATACTATTTGTTGAAAACATCTGTGCTCATTTTGTAATTTCACTGTAAGTATATCATTTTAAGCAAGAAAATAAGATGGTTGGACTTGCCATTCTGATTTCTTATTTCCCCCGTGATTTCACATTTTAGTAAAACTTTTTTTGCTAAAGTATTCACTGGTTGAGCCCATGGAACATAGCCAGGGGAAGTACTTCCAGGCTCACATAACAAATTCCTCTTAAAAATACCATATTTTTGAAAATTCAGGGCTACTTCTTAGTGTTTTGTGGAAGTAATTTTCTAATTTTCACCTAATTTACTGTAGCCAATTTTATATCCAAGTTTCTAAAAATTATACCACCTGTGCCTTTGGCTATATTGCAACAATTCTTTGCTGTAATGTTCACCACTGAATTATTTCAATGGAAGAATCTACATCTAGACCAGTCCAAAGGCATACCAAAAACATATTCTCAAATACCTGCTGATATATATTAATCAGGACTTACTCTTTTACTTTAGTCTGTGTTGAGCCTTCATCTTTACTGCTTTCCTGAAAGCATTAAAGACTTATGGGAGCAGATACTGAAGAGAATAAGCATATAGCTCAAGATATTTGACAATGTTTACATTTTCAGAGAAGGACTTTCTTTTGTTTGTTTTTGGGCCACATGCTCAATGCATGTGTCAGAATGACTACTCCTGGCAATGTTTGGGTGGAGGGTGGAGACCATATGGAATGCTGCAGTACCAATCTAGGTTGACTTTGTGTAAGGCAAGTGCCTACCAGCTGTGCTATATCTAAATGAGAAATTGTTCTTAAGCCAAGGGAATAAATTAAATACTCATTTAGTCTATACACACTTTTTAGTCATTACTATTCCCAGACATTAGACTAGTTCCTGGAGATTCATGTCTACTGATAGAAGTAGCAACAAATTTCCTGCCTGCCAGAATTCCCTATAAACAATTAACTAGTGATTTCAACTTTTGTCACTAAATGTAATCAGAGGAATAAAATTTAACATGATAGTGGAATCAAAACTGAAATAGAAAATTTTATTCATGTATTTTCTAAGACATTACTTCGATTAACCTACACCTGTTGTTATTAATTCGGTATTTGTTGTTCATCTGCAAAGCAGTAAAATAACAGGAAAAATAGATTGAATAAAGGAGACAAGAACATAGAAAATTATTTTTAACATAAGTGACTGAGATATGAAAAAGTCATAATAAAACCAGACTATTAAATATTGATAACACAGCAGCTATTCAAAGTTAACTCTGGAGGTGTGCTCGTTTTTAAATGCATTTTTACACTCTAAGTCTTGTTCAAAAATATTCTCACATATTAATTTAAAGAGGCAAAAAAGGAAAAAGGATAGTTTCAGTCTAGAATAACCTGAATAATCAAAAAGAATGACCAAAAGAGAATTTCAAAAAGAATACTTAGCATTATTCTTTTTACCTCAATAACCTAAGGAAGATAATAAAAAATTTAGTCAGTGTTTTCTATTTTGCTTATTTCCAATCTATAGGAATCATTCTTAGTAAAATATAAAATACCATTGTCCCCTGTGTTTGTAGATTGAAAAGTATTGTCAGAACCTGTAATATACTGATTTTCTTTCTTAGTGATAGAGTGCATTTGTTACTATACATTGGAGAATTGAGAGAATCCAATTTAATGTTTTTGCTTTTGATTATTGTCCAGAGTAGACTGTGTTTACCATCTGGTTCAACTCTGATGGTTTCTTTTCAATATATTTGATAGTATGATAGGTGGGAGGACAGTATTCTTAACTATACAACTTACAAGGAAAATTAATGTGATGACATACCTTCAAAGATAATCTTCAAATATTTATTTTCTCTCTGTACTTTCCTGACTTATATGCCCTTACTCTCAAGAAAAGAATATATCTGGGGCTGGAGCGATAGCACAGTGGTATGGCATTTGCCTTGCATGCTGCTGACCCAGGACAGACCTGGGTTTATTCCCTGACATCCCAGATGGTCCCCAGAGCCAAGAGTGATTTCTGAGTACAGAGCCAAGAGTAACCACTACGCGTCACTGGGTGTGCCCCCCTCAAAAAAAATAATAAAAGAATACTTTATGAGGTTTTATAACAATGGTTATAACAGAATTCATGTAGCTTTACCTTTTATATCTTATATATTTTACTCCTGTGTAAACTAAATTAATAACTAAGGAGATATAATTCTAATCAGTAGCATGAAATATCTGCTTATGCTTAATGATATAGAATAAACTGTAGTTTCAGTAATCATCAAGTATACTGTAATTTTGCCACATCCTGAAAGTGATAGCAATCACAAATAAAGGACGTTGTCAAAACTCACATTTTTAAGTAAAATAAAATATATGTATTTATGTTGCTCTTTAAAAGAATATTGAGATGGGGCCGGAGAGATAGCACAGCAGTAAGGCATGTGCCTTAGACGCAGAAGGACGGTGGTTCGTATCCCGGCATCCCATATGGTCCCCCGAGCATGCCAGGAGCGATTTCTGAGCTTGGACCCAGGATTAAACCCTGAGCACTGTCGGGTGTGAACCAAAAACAAAACAGAGAGAGAGAGAGAGAGAGAGAGAGAGAGAGAGAGAGAGAGAGAGAGAGAATATTGAGATGTTGAGTGGATAAATGTGTAATAGAAGTAAAGAATAAAATTAATATATATTAACTATTTCAGTTAACTGATATTCTTAGGATACTTGAAACACGGAGTCAATACGCTGTCTTGTTACAAACCTTTATGAACAATAAATTTCTGAAGGAAATATTTACATGGAACCCACTTTATATGGACCCATTGCTTGATATGAGCCCACTGCATAATATGGAAACTTTTTCTTAGTGTTTGAATTTTGGGATCTGAAGTTTTTAGAGAAAGATGAAATTATATTCTTTGTCTAATAAGAAAATGTTAATCCTGATCTCCACTCAGATCCTAGGTTTATTGACTATTTCTTCTAGGAATAGTCAAAGGAATTGCAGAAGACAGAGTATAAAGCAGAGGAAATATATTAAATAATTATGAATATAAAAGAAGAAAAAAATGTTCAATAGAGGACATAAGATTTTCCAGAACAGCACCCGAGTATCCAATAAGGTAACAGGAATGTGTTATATACATGGACAGAGAAAGAGTGTGGGGAAACACCAAAATGGAGTGTTTAAAGCAAGTTGAATTAAATATCCCAAGATAGAATGCAGGAAATCTATCTCATAATGAAAATGTGAGAATTTTGCCTCCATAAAGCTAATTGTATAGATTCTCTCTACAAGATTCTTGACTGTGGGGATTTTGTGAGGATAAAATACCTTGTTAATCATGTTGCAAAATAGGTCAAAGGAGAAGAGAGTGGCGATAAAGGGAGAGAGAGAGAGTTAAATAGAGAGAGGAAGAAAGAGACAAAGGAAGAGAAAGAGAGAGACAAAGGGAGAAAAAGAGAAAGAGAAGAAAAAGACTACTATAGAGGCATGTTGGGGCTGGACAAAAATCAAACAAACTGGGAAATTGGAGAACTGGTCAAGGAAAATGAACACTGATGAAGGGTTGGGTGTGGGAACAATTATATAACTGAAACTCAGCCATCAACAAATTTTAAAATCCATATTTTATGGTGATTTAATAAATTAAAAAATTGTCATGTTATAGGGGCAGAAGTGATAGTACTACAGCCCGCGGTGCACATATTGCATTGTTCTCCTTGTTTCTTCACTTCAAAATAATATATAAGCAATGTGCATAAGACTTTGTTCATAGTTTTTGTTTTCACTATAGTCAGGACCACCAATGTTCTGAGGGGCAGTGAAGTGGTCCCCTGTTTAAAATGTTTGAAGACCACTGGTTTAGAGGGTAGGGTGCTTGCCTTGGACACAGACAACCTAGGTTTGAACTGTAGCATCTCATCTTATCTCCTTAGTTTTGCCAGGACTAATTTGTGAATGTAGAGCCAAGAGTAACTCCTAAACATTTCCAGGTGTGACCTCAAAACCAAAACCAACCAACCAACCAAACAAACAAACAAGAATATCTTGTTGGGACATTGTCAAAGAAGGACCTGTGGTCTTATTGTCTTCTTGGGGCCTTTGAGTCACTGAGCATCATTTGTGTTGGGTTATTTAGTACCTTCAGTATGGATATTAAACTGAGGACTGGCAGCAAGATTTAATTTGTAGTTCACATATTAGTTTTGTGATTTCATAAAATTCATTGCCAAGGAGCTCTGTAAACAACATCCTGCGAAAGTGTTACTACAACCTCAAAAGAGACCTGATCTAGAACCACTAAATTAAGCTGGGCCTGGAGTTCAGACTTGTAGGAAGTTTGTAAGCTAATAAAAAAAAAGTTTTTTCATTTGTCCATAAATGTATAAACAATTTTATTTAGATATTTCCGCTTTGAGTTTTAGGATAGAGGTATTATTGTCTAAGAAAATGTGGTGAAGAAGGATCTTCAGTAGATAAATTTTATTATCATGCAAAAAAGCAAGGGTTTGGGGAGAGAACGAAGGTATATCTTTACCACACTGAATGTCTCAGCAAAGTATATCATAACTCAATGTATGCTTCAAGGTTATTTGTTAGTTAATAGTTTTGTTCAAAGTCCTCTAACTTTCATAAAGATGATAGTTTCGTAGAGACTTGTCTCCCAAGACCACAGTCTGCACTATAGTCCATGGAGAGTCTTTCTCTAGAATTCTTCCTAGCACAATTCATTCCTCCAAGTTTTATCTTGCTGGGACATAGAATCCCAGCTGCTCTCAAGATATTCTACTCAGACCTGTTAATGCTTTGTGTAAACTCAAGTAGAATTGTTTCTGAATTTTGATGAAATATGAATAAGTTCATCCTAGAAGAATCTCCTGCCCTGTGACCTTTATCCCTAGAATTAAATTGAGTAAAACTTTTTATTATTAGGTCTTATGGAGATGTTGCCTATCCTGATTTTTTGAGGGGCTGTCCTGCAGAAATTCTTAGCCCATCCACAGCAGTAATAGAAGGCTTGATGATTTGGTCCTGTTCATGCCCTGTGGTGGATTATCAGATCCTTGAAGGTCAGCAACACATAATGTAAGAATAGTGTAGAGACAGTTTATTGTTGTGACTTCAGATACTAAATAAAGAAATTAAAATCCATCATACTGTACATGAAGTAAATTTTTGCAATAGTACTTATTTCTAGAACATGAAATTTACTGTTTGATTTGTTTTACAGGAATATGTTTATTTTATAATAATAAATTCACTAAAAGCATCCCAAGAACATTTATGTATAGAGGACAAGAAGTTTTTTTTAATCATAGAATATGCCATTCATTTTAATAACATCGCATATGATTTCAGAATAAAAGCATCCAAGATATCATCAATGTATAATTGAATAGAAATTGTAACTTCTATGTGTTTATATTTCTTTAGTAGTGACAATTAGAGATGTTATTGCTGTTATTGCTAAAATAATGTCCTCATTTTAGAAGATTCAGTTCCTTGCAAAGCTCTCAATAATCTTATTATTTTATTTCTCTGAGATATATTTGCACTTTGAGTTGTATGCTTAAAAATTATTTTCCTATAAAGTTATAATAGCTTAAGAATAAAGCTGTGTAAAATTCTATGAACTAATTGGCAATTAAATTCTAACATATTTACCATAGTGGTAACAAATTGCAAAGATATAACAAAAAGACATTATACTTGGGATTATACATTTGGGAATTCTTGTGTAGGCTCATTGGAAAGTAATTTGGCTTGATTCTTTTTTCTCTGAACAAGCATAAAACTGCATATTTTAGCACTTAATAAGAATACTCAACAAGTTAACTACATTTTTTACACAAAACAATTCAAATGATAACAATGACTATATGTATCAATTTATTAATGAGATTCTTTCATTAAATACAATAAATCTGGTGCATCTTATCTAACTAACCCTTAGCTCCATGCTTGTCTATCTTTACTAAGATAAAAACTGAAAGGAAATGCTTGTATAACTTGCCCAATTTTTGAAAATACATTTCTACAAAAAAAGAAACTGTATTCATCTGTATCTAGTAGATTCCAACTTAATCAAGGAATTTGCATAAAACATCCCATTAAATCTTTCCATGTGCCATATTATACAGTCCTTACAAACCAGATTATCAAAACTAATCAGTTCTTGGCAACCTAGAAAATGTAAGCCATTCCAAGTTTATTTTTCATTTTTACTCAGAAGCAACCAAATTCTACATGTTTTAAACACTATTTCCATTATTACCTACAGTTTTCAGCTGTTGTTTAAAAATTCATATTGTGTTTTTTTTTGTTTGTTTTGTGTCTACAATTGAATGCATTCAGAGCATACCCTTGATCTGCACTCAAGTATCACTCAGCAACAACTCTGTGGGTTGTTAAAGTTTGAACCTGGTTAAGCACCATGCAACTCTGGTGCCTTATCAGTTGTCCTATCATTTTAAGATCTAAGATTCACATTTTATCTGATGTAATAGCTTTCTATATAGTCTTCCTTGTATTCATTCACAATAAAATTCACAAGATATTTAAAAAGCACTTTATTCAAAATACATATCAGGAAACTTTGATTTCTTTTGTTTTTTTTGTTTGTTTGTTTGTTTTGGGGTCACACTCAATGATGCTCAGTGATTACTACTGGCTATGCACTCAGAAATCATTTCTGGCTTGGGGGACCATATGGGACAGCAAGGGATCCAACCATTGTCCATCCTAGGTAGCCAAGTTCAAGGCAAATGGCCTACTGCTGCATTGGTGGTCCAGCCCCAAAACTGATTTCTCATATGAACTTACAATGTCAAGTCTAAACCACAAAGCTTGGCCTATCAAGATCTCCACAAGTACCTGATGCTCTGATTACAGCTGACATATTATACTATATGATTTAATAAAATAATATGTTAAGATTATTATTTATTGCTGTTTTGTTTTTCCTTGTTATTCTGCATCTAAAATATATTTTATGTATCCTTGCTTAGATAATTTAAATTTTTCCAGGAAGTCTTCTTCTTCATAAAGATCTTGACAAAAAGAAAGATCTTGATCTTTCAAAAACATTGTTTTATTGCTGTTTGTCTACTATGTATTTCCAAAGCATCTTGTGATTAGCTGATTAGTCATATTGATTATACCAAATTAGTATTTCAAAATGTTATATATAATTAAAATCATATTATTTATAAATATACAGTTAAGTTTATAATATTATTAATCATTTTGATAATATCTCATGCTCTTTTTTGAAATTTTCTCTGCAATAAGCAAATTTAGATCTCTTGTTATATTGACTACCTAAATCAAGTCAGTAACATACAGATAATAATAATTTTCTTATCTCAGAGAAATCCAAGTCACTTTCATTTTTGTAACTGAAAGAAACATACATGTTCTTAAAATATTGAAAACGTCTTTGTTTTTTCCAAATTTCTTTGAAATCATATTTATGTCACAACTTAGTTTGTTATCTAGGATATATTAGAAATTTTGTATTTTTCTTCAGATTTAGATGTTATTAATATAGCTTTGATTAACTAGCACCTTGCAACCAAAGAACACAACATAGCATGATGTTTGAGAATACCTGATAAATTTCAGTTCTACTAATTTCTTTCTAAGTGAAAATGTACTTTAAGATAAATTTAAGGGGCCAGGCGGTTGCGCTGGAGGAAGGTGCCTGTGCTAACCTAGTTTCTCTGTCTACCATGGTTGTTAGAATTGAGCATATGTTGAGCCTGGAGAGATAGCACAGCGGCGCCGATCCAGGACCAAAGGTGGTTGGTTCGAATCTCGGTGTCCCATATGGTTCCCCGTTCCTGCCAGGAGCTATTTCTGAGCAGACAGTCAGGAATAACCCCTGAACACCACCGGGTGTGGCCCAAAAACCAAAAAAAAAAAAAAAAAAAAGAATTAAACATATGTTAAGGGGCAAAACGTTTTTTAATTTAAAAATTCTGATGGCATACACAGTACATATCAAAAAGAAAATAGAATGACACTAAAAAGCAAAGTATACATAAAGTGAGAAAATCCAGAATAAATTGAAATTAATCAACACACTCAATTAATGAGTCAAAGATGAAATTGGAAAAATTAACGCATCTAGGGACAAAGGAAAATGAAAATAAAACTACCAAAATTAATGTAATGTGATAAAAACAACACTAAAGGGTAAAGTGCTCATTTTAAAAAAGGTTTTACAATAAGAAAAAAGTCGCCTACTCACTCTATTTCCAACCCCAGGTGAAAGAGTTGAATCAGGGTCGTGCATGAAATAATCCAAATCAGGCTCTCCATATGGAGAGCAAGCTGCCTGCCAGAACTGCGTTTTTTTCCCCCCCAATTCACAATTCAGACCAGGCTAAGGGCCTGGGTTGAGGTATATAAGGGGTGCAATTACTGTACCTCCTCTTTCAGTCAGTGTAAAGAACACAGCCTGTGGTAAGAATTGGGAGACCTTATCTTTTCTTTTTTATTATATATATATACACACACACATATATATATATATATATATATATATATATATATAAAATCATACATATATATGAATAAAAATCCTTCACCAGTGCTACATTCCCATGACCAATATCTGAAGTGTCCATCCTCTCCACCCCACACTGGCCTGTACTCTAGACAGGCTTTCTACTCCCCTCATTCAGTCACATTTTGTTATGATAGAACTGCCATTTTTTATTGAGTACAGAGACCACCCCTGCGTGGGGCAGTAAGGAGAGATAGCTCAAGCTATCAGCCAGTTCCACCCAGGTTTACAAGTAAGACAATCTCTATTTTGGGGTAAATCCAATTTTGTAAACAAACATACAAAGCAACCAAGGAAGATCTTTGTTTTAGGCAAAATAAAGTGTAACCTAATGTAGTATATGAAAAAGTTTCCATAAGATTATTCTTGGATTTGTTGTATATAAAAATATTTCCTTAGGATTGTGTGTTCTGTGACTATTGCCCCACCTAGACCTTTCAGGCAGGGGCACTGTGGAGTGAGCAATAAATAGCGTTATGGACAGGGGAAAGGGGCCTTTTGCAGAAAACTGCTTGCAGGCTGCAGGAGGAGTCTCTCGCTCTCTCTCTTTGCCCAATCTTTTATTCCCTAACCTTCTTGTCTGTGTAGATTATTATTTGCTGCGGATAAATATCACCAAGATCTCCCCCTGAAAGGGGATAAGGGGATGGGAAGTAATTTCTCATTCTGGGGACTGTTCGTGGATTCACAAATACCCAACAAAGGATTTATCAGCACAGATACATTACAACCTAACAAATTGGTACTCCAAGACAGAATCTGTCTTTTGATCTACATAACTGAATTTACCATGGTGTGGAGATAGTGGGAGAGGAGGTGGTATTTTGAGGGGGAATCCTGAGACAGTGGCAAAGGGAAATGGGCACAATTGCATAGTCTTTGATATTGGGTTGTATGAATGAAATACTATCATCAACAGTATTATAAATAACAATGAGTAAAATAAATTATCTTTAAAATTATCAAGTATGTAATTTAGCATTAAACAAACCCTAACTGACTAGTCAAAGCATAAAAACCTAAAATGAGGGGCCGGGCAGTGGCGCTGGAGGTAAGGTGCCTGCCTTGCCTGCGCTAGCCTAGGACGGACCACGGTTCGATCCCCCGTGCCCCATATTGTTCCCCAGGCCAGGGGCGACTTCTGAGCACATAGCCAGGAGTAACCCCTGAGTGTCACTGGGTGTGGCCCAAAAAAACCAAAAAAAAAACAAAAAGCAAAAAAAAAAACCTAAAATGAAAGTTAGAATAAGGAAACTACGAACATGGTTGTAAACATGGTACTTAAATAGAAATATTAATTAAAAAATAAAATTTGAATAGATCTTATAAACTATACAACTCAATTTAGTTTTTTTGTTCCCAGATTCACAATACAGACCAGGCAAGGATCTGGGTTGAGGTGTATATGGGGTGCATTTACTGTACCTCCTCTTTCTATACAGTCAGTGTAAAGAACACAACCTGTGATAAGAATTGGGAGGCCTTATTTTTTCTTTTCTTTTTTTGATTTTTTCTTTAACTTCTTTTTTAAACACCCCCTTCACCAATGCAACTTTCTCGCCACCAGTGTCCCAAAACTCCCTCCCTCCCAACCCACCCCCACCTGTACTCCATACAGGCTTTTCAGTTCCCTCATTCTGAGGATTGTTACAAAAATGACTTATATTTTCCTTAAAACCCATAGATGAGTGAGACTATTCTGCATCTATCTCTCTCCCTCTGACTTATTTCACTCAGCATAATAGATTCCATGT
>PVKC010007878.1:0-28937 GCA_004027635.1 Crocidura indochinensis | reverse complement strand
AAAGGGGAGAGCACCTACAATTTCATTTTGGTAGGTTGCAAAGTTACGATGGGAGAGTGTGAACAAAATCACAAGGTTTTCATAACTATACATAGAAATTAAAAAATTGTTCTTTTGGGACCCGGGAGATAGCATGGAGGTAAGGCGTTTGCCTTTCATGCAAAAGGTCATCGGTTCGAATCCCGGTGCCCCATATGGTTCCCCGTGCCTGCCAGGAGCAATATCTGAGCATGGAGCCAGGAGTAACCCCTGAGCACTGCCGGGTGTGACCCAAAAACCAAAAAAAAAAAATTGTTCTTTGGGCCACATCCAGTCATACTCGAGGCCTTATGGGAATCCAATTCAGAGTTATACAGATGCAGGATATATACTCATTTTATGTCTGGAGCCATGTCCTCAGCCCCCAAAAACTATTTTTAAAATTACCCCAAATATGAAAGGTGTGACATTTGATTTATGCACATAATAAACCATTATCAATAGCACTGTAATTAATACAGAAACTTTCACAAATTTTTAATATTTTCAAAACTGTCCCAAAATATATTATCATTGTTATTATTTTCCCTACCTAGTTTTAGAATTTTTAAGATTATCATAAAAGTCACAAAATAAATATATTTTCCCTTCATTAATCCACAAAATCATTGTTGATCTGGATACTATTTTTGTTCTATAGTAGAAATGGATTATTATTCTTGACAGCTTCTACAGTCCAGAGTATACCCAGTGGACTCTTCCTACTGGATGTATCAGCACTTCCCAGGAGAGAGGCCGGCAAATTCTTCAAGGACCAGAGGACTCTAGTTTGTATGAAGAAAAGTGTCCCTGTCCTCGAGGGGTTCACTCCCAGACCAAAAACTGCTAATAAGCCACAGAAATGGAATGTCCCCAGTTTGGTAAATATTACCGATGCCCCTTTTCTGTGTCTGATGTGTGTTAATCAAGATTACTGCAAAAAGTTGACAGTTCTTGTCCTGGAGCAGAAATCCTGGAAGAAGACTGACTCAGGAACTAGACCCAAGAAATGCATAAGTAATTGAAATGATAGCAAAAGACTCCAGGCTAGAGGAGATGAAGGGGAGAGATTTCACATGGGGAGATCACAAATGCTCTTGCAAAATTGGTTAGCACGGTAGGAAAGATCGCTGTTCCTAGGAAGAAAAGCCAGAGGAAACACACTGACTGGAAGGGAACCATCATGATAGTTTCCTGTAGGCTAAATAAGCATTGGCACCCCTTAGAATCCAAAAAGCAGTCAGAAGGTTGGGCAGGGGGTGGAGAAATGAGACATAAAATTGGGAAGGTGCTGAGGAGGCTGAGTTTTCTAGGATGCAGGGAAAGAAAGCACACTGGAGAAAGTTTTACAGCTACAGTCTCCTGGCCTGTCTTGGCACTTGAGGAAAGAGAAAATGAGGCTTTTCTATTTCCATAAGAAATATATACAACCTTTCTCTGATATGTAGGAATTAAATTGCAGTCGAAGTGTGATATGCAAGGGTTAAGTTACCATTTGTCTCTACACTCCATGTATTCCTTGGGCTTAAGCAATGCCTAATAATGCTGTATTGTAGAAGAGGGAAAGTTAGCTATCTAAGTGCAGGTAACCAGGGAGAGAGCTAGATTGGTGTCATATGCAAAATAAATGCAAAATAAATTGGGAACCAAGCAAAGAGGAATAGGTCATGAACCATAGTTATGCCTAAATACAGAAGAGCCAGGCAAAGGCAGGAGGAGAGGACCACAGAAATAATTAGCACCACTAGTCTATCCCCATAGGAACTTAAAACAGAATGTATTCACCACAAAGATTTCTAGCAATCCGGGCCCAATCCTAGCAGGCATGTGCTTTCCTGCCTTGACAATATTGCCACCACGTAACCAATACAGCACCACGTAACCAATACAGAAACTCAATTCTTTTTTCTTCTCCCTTGTGATCCACAAATGTGCTTTGTTGCCAAAAATTTTTCTATTTAAAGTGCCCTATATATGGCCCCTTCTCTGGGCCATAATTTCAAGTGATTGCTTACCTGTGGTCCGTTGACATTAAATAATTAATTAAATCTCCACACTCTTTTTGCCTCAAGACTAAATGTGTTTAATTAAGTGAACTCCATCACAACACCTTCTTAACCCTCATTTCCCTATAACCCTATAATGGTCGTTTATTGGAAAGGGAATGAGGAAGGAATTCTCCCCCCCTCCTAAAAAATACAGCTTGATCTTTGCTTGTTTGGGGGGAGGAGCACAGCAGGGCAACATCAAGCCCCCTACCTTCAGCACTGTCTTAAGAGCATAATCTGCTTTAACCCAAACAGTCCACCAGGGTCTCCATCTCTCCATCCTCTCCCCACTGGAATGTTTCAATATGGTGTGTCATCGTTGTTTAAGAAAATAAAACTTTTATTTTGGGGCTTATGAGCTGGAAGAAGGGCTGAAAAATGGGAAGGAAATAACAGTGGCGTAGAAGAGATTTTTATTTATTTGCTAATTTAAATAAAAATGCACACTCAAATTTTGATGGGAAATCTGTTTGCCTTTCATGACTGAGTTAACAAATAAATGACTTCTATGACCAACAAAATCATGAACTGTCCAGGAAGGGCCAGAACTAGTCAAATACAGATCATGGGGCAGAGGTACATGTTGGAAAGCTGTAGGAAGGGGGTGAGGGTGACAAGGGAGCTATTACTAAAACAGTTGTAAGTCTCCCTCTACCCCTCTCCAAGACTTGTCTTTGCAGAGGTACATGTATCACTGGGACATGTATCACTCTTGTTCTCAAAGTGTCAATCACTTCCCTTGCTTTCAACAAAGGCCACTATCCTTATCTCCAAAGACAGGTTCTTTCCTGCCTTCTGGCTCACCACACTGTCCCTGGATGCCTCCCTCTGCTCACCTACCCAACTGCCACTTGCCAAGTCTCTGCACACACTCTTGGTTGCTCCAGATCTCACAGCTACCCCATCCTAAAAGGTGCATCTTAGATCCTGCTGGGGATCTAGGCCAGGACAATGAACAGAAATGCGAACAGATATCTGAGCAAAATGGGTGAAGACTGGTCTGATAGAGCCTTGCCCTCAAGAGGTCCACATTTCTTCCCCTAGGAAAAAAAAAACAACTTTGAAGCCCTACTCCACCTTCCCAAACTGCTGTGAGGAACAATAAAGCCAAGCATCCTTTCCAGCTCATCACAATACTCTCCCCCCACCCTTCCCTCTAAATCCATGTCCAGGCCTCCAACCCTCCCAGACAGACTGAGTTTTGAACATATGCAGCTGTTGCAGTGATTAATAGGGCACTGGCCACGGTCTGCAGCTCTTGCTCCATGAGGGTATGCTTTGAGAGCAGGTACTGTGGCTTTTCATCTTTGTATTCCCAGAAAATAAACAAATGAATTGAAAATTTCTGGCATGGTTCCTGGAATCAAAATGTGTCAATAAGTATTTCCTTGCCCTTTTCTAGGTGCTATTCTAATGTGCTCTTGGATTGTAGTGTTGCAAGCAGTTTTATTCTTTCTTCTTTTTTTCTTAATTTTAAGGCACACCCATCAGTAATGAGGGTTTACATTTGGTTCTGTGCTCAAGGATCATACCTACCTGGATACAGACCCACACTGGCCATGTTCAAGTTGAGTGCCCTCCAATTATAATATCTCTAGTCCCACATATTACCTCTTTCATTTGGATGCAATTTCCTTTAATATAAGAGAAAACTGCATGTGCTCAATCTTATTACAATATTAACTATTATGTGTAACAGGTTAATATCAAGTAAAATACATTCTATAAATACTAATACTAATATTAAGTGGCTAAAATTGCTTATGATAGATGTATATTCTGTGTAATGGAAATGTCAAAAACTTTATACAAAGTATTAACCTAATCTTATACACAACAAATGCACTCATCTGTTGACATATCATCTGTGTGTGATAGATCATTTTTATTTCCTATTGATATGTTTTGGATTTTCTAATTTCTTTCGATAGGTATTTTGATTTATTTTATACACAGGAAGAAGTGTTACAAAAATAGATCTGAAAGGCCTTCATCTCTGTTTTAAAAATCTCCTAACCTTTATTTCATCTCTAGATGAATCAGCTGTGGCTAAATTTTAACATTCACGATGTGGCATATGGCTGTGTGGCAATGAGAACGTGCTTGCTGTCTCAGGAGATGCAGAAATAGCCCATCCCACTGGTGGGTGAAACACTTCCTGAACACCTACAGGAAGCAGTCCCAGGCCCGAGATGGGATAGCAGTGGGCTGTGGGGGAGCTGGGACAGGAGGGCTGAGACTTCAACAGTGGTTATTCCAGGAGAACAAGAGCATTAGAGAAAGGACCAAATCAGCCTAGGAAAAAAAAAGCTGAGCCCTTCTTTCTTTAACACCAAGGGCTAGGATTTGTCTCTATCTTTCCAGCAACAAGCAGGAGGTATAGTTTACACAGTCAATGACCAAGTCATCATCCTTACATGAAGATGGGGAAGACAGAAGGAAAGTATGGAAGAGACAAGAAGTGCTCTAGCCTTGAAAAGGAGCCTTGCTTACCTGGAGAAGAAACAGGGCCAAAGGCAAGGATTCCATATATCATCCTTCCTTGAACTCATACCTGCATGCTGGTGCGTCTAGCATTTTCTATTCCCAGGATTAAAAGGCCATTGCTCCAGTCCTTCAAGTTAGATCTTTTTGAGTTCTTGTGCCAAAAAGAACGTCAAAAACAATGGTGTTCCAGATCTGGCCTAGACCTTCAGCAACCTTCAATGTGTCTTTTTGCTCTTTTCCAACCTACGCAACCAAGCTGAGGACAATCCTGCTTCATCTGTTGATGAAGTTTGCAGTTGGCCACTTAAATTGAGAAGAGACACACAGCTACCATATGCATGAGAGTGAAGAAAATCAGTCAAACCAGAACTCCCATTTAGATGGACCCAAACATCTCACTCACTGAATCCTAACACAAGGAAATGTTTTTAACCCACACAGAGATTCATTGACAAATGGGTCTTTATGTTTGTTATGGTTTGTTTGGGGGCCATGCTTGAGTTAAATGATTACTCCTGGCTCTGCACTTACATCTCTTCTAGCAGACTCATGGGACCAACTGGGTACCAGGGATGGAAATAAAGTCAGCCATGTGCAAGGTAAGTGTCCTACCACTGCACTATTGCTTTAGTCCAACAAATGAATCTCTACTTCAGACTTAAGTATCTATCTGTTGCTACAAAAAGCACATTTGGGGCTGGAGAGATAGCCCAGCAGGCAGGGTTTTTGCCTTGCATGCTTCTTACTCAAATTTTTCCCCAGCATCTCATATGGTCCCCTGAGTGCCACCAGTAGTAATTATGGAGCATTGTTGGGTGTGACCCAAAAGAAAAAATACATAAAATCCAGATCCCTGAAAACTGAACTCATGTCTTCCCTTCCAGAACTGCTAATATTCTGCCAAGGTTGGGAATATCTTGTATACTTCAGAAGACCAAACCCTAAAAATTATCCTTAAATGCCCTGCCTTTTTACTATACACAATGCTTATTTTGTCTCCTATTTCTCAAAACTATTTGCTTCTTTCAGACTTAGTTATTAACATTTCTTGTTTTCATCAACCCATTTCATGTGACATTTCATAAGTTACTTCTGTGTCTGTTACCTTGACTGCAAAACAGAGCTAATGCTACGAAGTACCAACTTCGTAAAAGTGATAGACATTGAGATGATGCATCTAAGGTGCTCAGTAGAAGCTGTGGTATGTAAATGTTGGTTTATTCTTTGCAGTAACAATGCAACAAAGCACTCATTTTGGTGGCCAGTCTTCTCCCCCACTAACAGTTCCTTCCATCTCATTACAGGAAGATTATGGGAAGATGTCATCACCCAATGCCTCATTTCTCTTCTGGCCCCCAGATCTTTCTACCTGTTTGGTCCCTATCTAGCAGTGCCCTTCCCACCATCCATTACAGGTAAACTCCTATCCACCCATAAAACCCAGTAATAATTTCACCTTTCTTTCACCTCTACCTACCAATGCATAGAGTTACTAACTCTCTTGAAAGTCCTCTCTTTCGTGCTGTTTTGTGCAGACTTCTACTAAACTGTATGCTATTATACAATCATATTCATCCATTTATATCAAAATTGATTAGTTAATGTCAGAGGTAATGCAGGTAAGGAGGTACCTAGATACTAACACATACTGACCAATTGCCAGGAGGACGGGTAAACCATAGAAGATTCCCCCGTTCTGTCCTCTGCCACCTCACAAAAGTAAAATGTATTCAGAATCAATAGACCCTACTTCTGCACTGGGAGGCCTAATTCTTTCAGTGCCAAAGTGACTGGCACTTATGTGGAAAATATTTTCCGTCACTCCCCCACCTCGCTCCTAAACTCCAGTTCAAAGCCAAGTGCCTGTCTCCCAGACAGGGCAACCCACGACTTTACAGCAAATGTTTCCTTCATCTCTCCTCGATACATAACCTTCACTATAGTATTTACCACAGGGAACAGCAGAATGTGTACTTAAATACAGAATAAAGGTCAAGCAACAGAACCATACCCCTTCACACTGTGGCAGGGGAGGCCTCCAGCAGCACCTGAAACACAAATCTAAAGGTAAACGATGAAGCCATTTTTCCTGGTGTGAGGACAACGTCACTGCATCACAGTCTCTGGAATAACAACTACAAATCCATCTGTTACAAGCAGGAGAGCAGCAAGTGTTGGAAGCTACAGAATGATTTTAACTTTAGGGCTGTCACTCTCATTTTCAGAAAGTTCAGCTATAAAAACTAACATCAAGCTTAAAAAAGAAAAACTAAATGTATATAGAGAGAAAAGGGGTGAGGAGGGAGATTGGAAAAAATATGGTCAGTAGGTACTGATTCCCCACCATTCAATCACAGGAAATGCTCCAAACTTGGAACTCCTGAACTAGAAAGGTAGTCACTCACCTCTCTCATCCTTCCAGGCTAGTGTCTCTTGCCTCCCAGTTCTGTTGCCTTCAGTTTATCACTTAAATTTAAAGGCCCAAAGGCTCTTAAAGAAAATGATTAAATAGTGAATACTCTCTCCACAGAAGCATACAAAAAAATCTCCACTTAAATGTAAGTGTATATATGGATTACCTAAAGTCTCTCAATGAGTCAAGGAACCTCCAAATTCCCACCATCTCCAAACAACAACAAATAATTTTTCTATATTATTTCTCTGGCAAAATTGAAATAAACAGTGTTCCAAACACAACTCAGTGTGTATATATGTCCTCTCTGTCTGTCTCTTTCTGTCTCTCTGTCTCTCTCTGTCTCTGTCTCTGTCTCTGTCTCTCTGTCTCTGTCTCTGTCTCTCTGTCTCTGTCTCTGTCTCTGTCTCTCAGTCACATTCTCTCTTTACTAGTAAACAGACTGTTGGGAAGAAAGTTCGTTTTGAGCAACAGTTCTAAAATGCCTGAAAATGTGGCCTGGAGTCAGTCACACCCTAAGAGATTTCCTCAGAACTTTTCAGAATGCAGAAGAAAAGGTTACGACTTCAGTGAAATGTTGGTTCTAAGGGAACCCTGTCCCCAAAGTCTCAGATGTCCAGAGAGCTTATCAACATCCAAAAAGGAAAAAGAGACTTGAACTGGTGAATTCTCCTTAGATCTCATCCATATTTTTCCCTTTGAAAGCCACAAAATACTAGACAAACTTGAGGAAGCAAAATAATGAGTCTTTTTTCTTTTTTTCAGAATTTAACCTTCCCAGATAGCACAGAAAGTCCACACCATTCCATTTCTCTCCAGCATTTCTACTAGAAATCAAATAAATTTTCCCAAACGGTATCTGACTTCTGTTCAAGATTTCTGTATCAATCATCCTAATTTGATGCTCTCTATAGACCAGGATATGTGTTGGCTTCTGAAAACTGAACATCAACTTTTAAAAGACATGTGCAAGATTAAATTTATATGAAATACAAGCTTATAAATGCATTCACTAAGCTTCAGCTCCTGGCTTTTGCTGATAACAATATGACATGACTATAGTTAATACAGATTGTATCTCTTTTAGCTTCTATTTTTTTTTGTGTGTGTGTGTGTGTGTGTGAGGAGGAAGGCCTCCGATGTGGTGATTAGGGGTTCATGCGCAACTCCAAGCATTTCTCCCTGGGCCAGCAGTGCAACGGGAAGGTCTGTGGTGCTAGAGGAATGTTATAATCACCCTAGTGAGGCTGGAGATAGGATGCCTGTGATACTGGTTATTAAACCAAGGTCAGATATTTTCAAACCATGACTCCTGATTCCTGTACTACCTCCCTGGCCCTTAGTTTCCTTTATTACCTGTAGAAAGCACATGGTGGTGCTCTTTACATGACTGAAACCCAAACACAATTATGTATGTAATCAAGGTGTTAAAATAAAATATAAAAAAATAAAAAAATAAAGCACATAACCATGTCCACATAACTTAATTCCAATACTATAGGAATGAGAAAAATATTGAAAGTTAGGGACCCTTCAGCTCCTGACATGAAGCTCACCACAGGGATCGTTTAGGGCAGTCACAGAAATAATTACACTGAGAACTATCATAACAAAATGTGACTGAATGAGGGAAGTAGAAAGCCTGTCCAGAGTACAGGCCTGTGTGGGGTGGGGAGGAAGGACACTTGGGATATTGGTCATGGGAATGTTGCACTGGTGAAGGATTTATATATATATATATAATATATATTTATATATAATTATATATAAATTATATAATTTATATATAATATATATAAATTATATATAAGTTATATAAATATAATTATATATAAATATAATATATATATAAAATACAAAAGAAAGGATAAGGCCTCTCAATTCTTACCGCAGGCTGTGTTCTTTACACTGACTGTATAGAAAGAGGAGGTACAGTAAATGTACCCCATATACACTTCAACTTAGGCCCTTTGCCTGGTCTGTATTATGAATTGGGGGACAAAAAAAAGAAAGTTAGGGACCTTTACAAAAGAATAAGGGGGAAAGGAACTACTACTACTGTAAGCCCTCCTTTGAAAAATGCAAAGACCATAAAACCACTTTCAGTAACCTCTTACTGTCTCCACAAGCAAGGGACCACAGATAATGTGGATTGAACAAATGAGTTCAAATCCTAATTATGCAATGTATATCTGTGTGGCTTTGGCCCAAGCATTTGTCTTTGATTATCACTTATGTCCTCATCTTTAAAATGGAAATGATGAAAACTCCTATCTCCTGGTTCCTTTTTAACATCAAATGAGATCATCTCTTTGTAAAACCCATGAAAACTGTAAAGCAGTAAGAGATTTTTAGGTGTAATTACTGGAAGAATAAAATCCTTTACTCCCTTATGACAATTAAATAGAGGTAAATGATTGATCTGTACCAACAACATTGAGAACAGATATGCCAATTCGTTGGGGTTGGTTTGGGTCAACACTACCACACTGGTAAACAATATGTAATTGCTCTTTCCCTAGAATTGAAAACAGACCTTACTTAGAGAGGAGCTAAAGATGATCTCTTTGACTTTAGTCAGGGAGGGAAACCCTGAGCCCTGGAGGTGGCAGAGGCATCTCCATGAAAGATATGGATGGGGAAAATTCAGGAAAGAATATACTGCTTTTCATGAGAGTCTGGAAGCAAAAATGGGGTCACCACCTGCAGTACGATCTTGAGTGAGTAAATGAGCCTGGGGACTGGCGCAGGAACATTAAATGACTCCTATAAACAGCAACCCAGAGACACCCATTAAAGGGGAAAGAGGAAAAGGTAGAAAGAGAAAAAATGTGCCAGTGATGGGCACAACAGGATTATAAAAAGTGCTTACAGCAGCAGTTTTCAAAATATATTTCAGCCCAGAAAATGTCTTTGAAGGAAAACTGGTACAGGAACCCTATACAAAAAATAAGTATAGTCATGATGAGCTCATTGGGAATAGAAATACTCAAGCACACTGCCCTTCATGCCCAGTATGAAGCTTCTAAAAGGGCTTCAAGGAATTTCCCAAGGAATAAAAGAACAATGACTTAATAATGCATGGGGCCAGATTGGGACCAGAGTGGTGGCACAAGAGGTAGGGTGTTTGCCTTGCACATGCTAACCTAGGTTGGACCACGGTTCAATACCCTAGCATCCTATATGGTCCCCCCCAAGCAGGAACATATCAAGGAGTAACCCTTGAGCATCACTGGGTATGGCCCAAAAACCAAAATAATAAAAATAAAAAAATAATGCATGGAATTTGGGGCTTGAGATATAGATCACCAACTCATACATTTTCCTTCATTCCATTTATTTATTCGGTTAGGGCCATATCTGGATATGTTGGAGGCGTAATCCCGGCTCTGTGCTCAGGACTCACTCGTAGCAAGGCTCTTCAAAGTGTATGCAATGCTGGAGATAAAATCAAGTCTGTCACATTAAAGTCAAGTCCCTGGGGCCCGGGAGATAGCATGGAGGTAAGGCGTTTGCCTTTCATGCAAAAGGTCATCGGTTCGAATCCTGGTGCCCCATATGGTCCCCCATGCCTGCCAGGAGCAATTTCTGAGCATGGAGCCAGGAGTAACCCCTGAGCACTGCCGGGTGTGACCCCAAAAAACAAACAAACAAACAAACAAAAATGTCAAGTCCCTGCTCACCACACATATCTCTGGCCCTCTTCTCTTCCATTTAGAAATAAACACATTGGACCAGAGCGATGGCACAGCAGTAGGGCATTTGCATTGCACGTGGCCAACACCAGAAAGACCCCGATTGATTCCCAGCACCCCAATATGGTCCTCCGAGCCTGCCAGGAGCAATTTCTGAGCCCAGAGTCAAAGTAACCCCTGAACACCACTGGATGTGACCCGACCCCAGTCCTCCAAAAGAAAAAGAAATACACACATTTATCTCCATCCAACTGAAGATTTAATTCCCCAGCCCCTTCTTCTTGCTACTGTGCTACTAGAAGTGATCATAAGGTGTGATTTTGAGGGAAAAATACTTGAATATAAGTTGTATGTGCAATTCCTGAGTCACTTTCTAAAGAGAAAACTCTTTCTTCCCTCTTTCTTTCCTCTCTCTCCCCCCTCTTCCTCTCTCATTCCCTTCCCCAGAATGGCCGTGATAATCTCTAGCTGCAAGTGTGCGGAATGGCCATGACTATAGTCTACTAGAGCAACAAGATTGGAAGCAGCCTGTATTTCTGGATAACCCCATTGGGCAGAACCACTTCTCCCTAAACCATTTGCATATACCTGGAAATGGGAGTGAAAGATATTTTCATCCTGTCTGATTCAGCACCGTGGCTTTCATGGTATCTGATGCTTGCTCTCATAACTCATAAATTTTGTGGCAAAACCAGAAAAAGAAGGAGGGGTAATCTCCATTTTTATCTCCCAACCCTTCCTTGATAACATGTTCAGTTTATGCTTCATTTTTTTGTACAGAAAGTGATGCAGGAGAGATACAGTAAGATCTATCCGATCTTTAGGCCAAACTGCACACATACTTTCCTCTCTTAATCCTTGATCCAGCTGGGCCTAAGAAGCTAAGATTTCACAGTTCTAAACACTCATTATAACCCCAAATTGTTGCCTCTGGAGAGTTTCTGAATGATCCTTTGTTTTCTAACTGGAACCAACCAGTCTAGTATCTTGTTCTGTGAACCCCACAAAGATCTAGCCGTTCAAACTGAAAAGTGCTCTATCAATTGTAAGAACTATTTTAAGACATTGAACAACTGCATTATAAACCCTACACAGAGCCATATCTCTTTTGTAACTGTCTTCAGTTTTCTTCTCTTCTATTTTCTCTTTCTGGATGAATCTATTGTGAATGATACCCAGAGAAAGGTAATTAGGCCCCCATTCCCATCACCTGACATTCATCTCCTCTTGGCTTCAGGAATCCCAAATTTTTGTGAATCCATTGTGAAATGGTAGATCATTACTGAAAATGATGATGTTGAGGTGTATAAAGGAAACTTAATGCCTTGGAACATAAAAGCTATTCTAATCACTACATCTAATTACCAAGAAGAATGACTCACCAAAATATTTAAAATGTCTTCAAATATAATAAATTGGAAGAGAGAATGTGAGCAATTGCTCAGTGAGCTGGCAATGGGAAAGAAATCTAAGAGAATAAATTTCCCCTTTTAGCATCAAAGAAGCCAGGATCCTTCCAAATCATTTGTACTTTCTATTCTTATCAGCATTTAATCGTAAGACCTTTTTAAAAGTGGCAAGACTTTCCCATTTTTAAGGAAATCTGAAGCTTGCCCTTGCTCTCTGCTACAATGACACCGTAAGCTTTTCCATATCTGTACATCCACATCCGATTTTAGCTAGAACCAAATGCAACACTTAGTAGCTTAGTTCCTTTTTCCAGGCTCTGTTTTAAAATATACAAGCCAGATGAAAGTGCTAAAATGTAAAAATTACGTTCACAACAGAATCCTATCTGACCATTGGAGATTCCACCTGCACTGTGCTGTAATACATAATTCATTCACATACTTGCTGTGTTTGTGACAGTGTGAGTGACAGGCACAAAAGGGATATTAACACCCACTGCGCCAATCACAGAGTTGGGCCTTTTACAGGGGTGATGCTTTTCACTCTGGAAATTACACTCAGAGATGGGCGGTCTTGCTTCTATTTTACAAGTGAGGAAATTATGGCTTGCAAAGGTTAAATAATTTCCCAAGGAGTACATCCAAGATGTCATGCTATACAGCCCATCCACCCTGCCCACTTGCTCTCCCTCTAAGGGTAAGAAAAGCTATTATTTACCTTAAAGAGTAGTTGTAAGCTTCAAATAACTCCCATGTTAAAAGATGGAGAACCTTGGATATGGGCAGATTCTATGACCTCCTAAAGTGATACCAATAAGTGGCAGCAACAAAGGTGAAGTCAGGTTGCTCTGCTGTTCTCTTTATCTCAACAGTAAAGCACCCTTTTTAGATCAAAAGAGGTCAGAATATACAAACAGGAAACGATAATAGCATCTCCTTGGATATCTACAAATTTGGGAAAAGGGGATTCAATTCCAGTTCTGGCTGACTATAGAAGATCATGCTTTACTCTAAAGAAATCAGAAGGGAAGCTAGCCTTAGAGCAAGCCAGGACAGAGGAAAAAAAATTATATGACCAGTTTTAATCCCAAAGTCAACCTCTTACATTTTCTCTGGTGTTTTAAATACATTGTGCTTTAATAAAAAAACATATGCAAATATTCATATAATGGCATGTTTCGTCAATAGAGTATAATACAGAATCCTTTCTCCTCCCTAATGTCCTTTATATTCTGACTTTTTATACTTCCCTATTTAGTGTGAGCAACCATCAGTCTTTTTTTCTACCTCTATGGTTTTCTTTTTTCCAGAGCATCACATAGTTAGAATAATACAATCTATACCATATTCAAACATTACCACACATCTTTTTCACATCTTTGTAGCTCTGGGTTCTAAGTCAAATAATATTCCATTATATAAACGTTTCACTCATCTACTAAAAACATCTTGCTTACTTCCAAATTTGGGCAATTGTGAACAAAACTGCCATAGAGGTCCCCAAATTTACTTGGAATACCACCAACTTTTCAGAAAAAAAAATAAACCAAAAAAACATAAAATCAATAGTGTCCCTCTGGAAAATAATGATTTTTTTAAATTTTTATGTTATTGAAACAATTGTGATCTTCATAGTTGAATTTCAGATATATGAGTCAGTGTCCTTCCCACCACCAGTGTCAACCTCCTTCCACCAATTGACCCATTCTATCCCACCACCCTTTGTCCTCTGGCCTGCCAATGTAACAAGTCTGTTGCCCCATTTGTTGGGTCCTGTTTACACCGTTGTTGATTGTTTGAGTATCCACAAAGAGCTCCCAGAATGAGAAATTGGTTCCCATCCCCTTGTCCCCTCTTTGGGGGGTGATCTTGGTAATATTTATCCGCAGCAAATAATCCAGATGGACAGGAGAGTTAAGGGTTAAAGGTTGGGTGAGAAGAGTCCTTTGTCAGCCTGCTGCTAGTTCCAAAACACTTGGAGCCAGTCAGCCAACTCAGGCAAAAGACCCCCCAAAGCCAGGAACCTAAGCTATTTATTTGGTTCTCAACAGCGCCCCCACCTGGAGGGTCAAGGTGGGACAACAGGCAAAGGATAATCTTATGAAAATATTTTCATATACAACACAGGTCTATGAGTTTATATTGTTCAAGTTTAGGTCCTTTGATTCTATTATTGTTAACTTTGATATTTAGTTCTATCCTTATATGATGATTTTTAAGTAAACATACACTTGCACCCAAAGTTAGTACTTTCCCCTGAAGTACACTACAGTATCCCTCAGGGGGTGGTATTGTCCACTTTGGGAAACAATGATCCATACATAGGATGTTGTGTGGACATGTTTTCAACACATTCGGTTAAATACCAACAACTGTTGGATCATATGGTGTTAATATACATGATATGTATATATGATAATATGATAGTGTATAATAAATTGCCAAGTTGTCCTCCAACATTTTTGTCTACTTTCATATGCCCCTGCAGTGATAGAGAGTTCTTGCTGCTCCATGGTCTCCCCCCAGTATCAGTTTCTGGGTGTTCCATATTCTACGTGTTTGTAATAGAACCAAGTTTGCCATTTTAGAAAGAGCTTCACTATGATTTTCATGTAGGTAACTCCATGTTTTGAAATTGCATAACTTACAGAAAAACCACACATCAGCTAATAATTTTTCTTTTACAAGAGCTATCGAGATGGGATTCATTGTGTACTTCTGATGTAGCCATCTTTATTAAATAAACTCCTAAAAGACTAGGAGACTAAAAGACTTTACTCCGATTCTATTTATTCTACTACCACCAAACAATTCCAGACAAGAATAAGAATATCTACTGATCAGAAACCCTCAACTTTTTATTTGGTTTTGGGCCATATCTGATAATACTCATGAAATACTCCTGATGGAATCCAGGACACCATGTGGGATGTCGGGGATCAAATTAAGTCAGCTGCATGCAAGGTAAGAGTCCTTCCTGCTGTACTGTCACTTAGGCCCCAATATTCTCAATTATTTTTTATAATTTATGCCTAAGGTAACACTTAACCAAAAAGTAATTTATAGGATTTCACTACTATTTATTAAATATTCTTAATAGCACCCCTGAGATTACTGGTTTCATAGAATTTTCTGATATAAATATCTTCTGGGCTTATCAGAAGTCTGCCCAGGATTTACTTCTAAAATACTAATTCAGTTTGCATGAATTTGGGCCCAGCAACCTACATATGTGTTCTTTCTAATTTTTTGAAAATATCCAGGGTTCTTTTCAATATTCCATGGTTATTTATATCTTTAGGAGAGCTTTGCAATTTTTTTTGTCCCCAATTTCCAATACAGACCAGGCAAGGGTCTGGGTTGAGGTGTATATAGGGTGCGTTTACCTCCTCTTTCTATACAGTCCGTGTGAAGAACACAGCCTGTGGTAAGAATTGGGAGGCCTTATTTTTTTCTTTTCTTTTTTTTTTAATTTAAACGTTTTGATTACATATGTCTTTGCAATTTAAAGAAAAAGAGTGAGAGAATATTTCTACCCATGCTAGAAATATTTTTCTAAGAAAAAAGTACTGAAGTCTCAAAAGTAGTAACTTTATCTATAGAAACACAAGTTAAAGGTGAGATTCAAATCTTGTTGTTGTTGTTGTTGTTGCTGTTGTTGATTATTGTTATTGTTTGAGAGGAGGTCATACCCAGGAATGCTCAAGGGGTAATACCTGGCTCTATACAATGATATTTTTCCTGGAGGTACTCAGGAGACTATATAGGATGCTAACAATTTAACCCACATCAGTTGCATGAAACTCAAATGCTCTTTCTCTCTAGTCCCTATGATTCAAATATTAGTCCCATCTGCCTGTTTTGTGATTATGGGAAACCAACTCAAACTCTTTGAAATTGAGCCTCTCTAAAGTTTCAGTTAAGACTGAAATTAATGTATGTGACGAGTAGAAAATAATCAAACATACCAGCCAATTTTGTAAACACTCTGCATATATACTGTCTGTTGATTTTTTTACACCAGCCTTGATTTAGACTCAAGATTTTATACCCTTTTCAAAGCAGCAAAGTTGGCTAAGATTCGTTTTGCGAACACCATGGCACCATTGAACCAATGACAGATGTTGTTCCGTTGCTCATATTTATTTGGTTGGCATCCAACCTACATCAAGTTTTATTCTAAAAGAAAATATCTGAAAAGAAAGTTTTGCTCCATTATGAGTTGAAAATATATTTTTTTTTTTTTGGTTTTTGGGTCACACCCGGCAGCGCTCAGGGGTTACTCCTGGCTCCATGCTCAGAAATTGCTCCTGGCAGGCACGGGGGACCATATGGGGCACCGGGATTCGAACCGATGACCTTTTGCATGAAAGGCAAACGCCTTATCTCCATGCTATCTCCCTGGCCCCTTGAGTTGAAAATATTTAACTTAAGCACTATTATTTGTGACTAAAGATTTCATTTTCTGGACCTCTCACCTAGATTGTTCTTCTCTTTCTATTTTTGCAACCATAATCTTACTTTGTTCTCAAGGAGGGAGAAACAAAAATGGGAAATGCCTTCTTTCAAAAAATTTCTTCCCATCTAAAGGCAGAATGTTTCTTGAGAATCACAGCCTATCCCTAGTCATTAGGGATGGATGCCACCTTGTCACAGGAACTATGCTGCAAAGAGGAGAAATGGACAGATAATGAAATTACTAAACACTCAAAGTGTCAGAAACTGACAGGCTGGGGCCATCCATCACCGATTATATGAGACATTAACATGCTGCTTTCCTATCTGGGGACACAGATAGCAACAAGAATAGTAAACAGTCTGTGTAAGAAACCAAGAATTTAATGACAACCAGCAAGCACCCAAAAAAAGAGTTGCCTGACACTGCCTTGAACTTATTGGAAACACCTGAACTTGCCTCTTGAATTATTCAAAATGGCAGTATTTCCCATTTCAATCTTCATGCACCATATTCTTTGCAAGTTCCATCTATGTAATGCCTGTCCTAAATTAATGCATTTCTCTAAACGGGTTCTTCTTTTTACTAAAATAAATTGATTTTGAAATAACATATGGTATTGTCACCAGAAAATGGAAACTCAGTCTTCTCTGCCATAAATGCAAAGCAATCATGAAATA
Source organism: Crocidura indochinensis (assembly GCA_004027635.1). NCBI lineage: Eukaryota > Metazoa > Chordata > Mammalia > Eulipotyphla > Soricidae > Crocidura > Crocidura indochinensis. Next base: position 11,731 of record PVKC010007878.1, on the reverse strand, counting down.
ATTGCAAAGCTGAGAAAAAAGGGCCATTAGAGTCTAGTCTATGCTGTCCCCTACTGTGGGCTCTGGTCCTGAAGTCTTTCCTTTCTGTGTTAAAAGAGATTATCAAGGATTTGAAATGTGTGAGTGACATATTAGTCCCAAATTGAAGTTTTCTCCTAATTGTCCCAAAGGGATTAAAGACAATATGGAAGAGGAATAATTATCTCTCAAATGAACCACTAGCACATCCATATACTACATGTGAACTCCTACAAGCCTAATACTTTGGAAAATCTTGTTAAAAGTTTTTCCTTCAGAAACTATAATACGAGAGACTTTTTACAAAATACATCAGAAATTATGGGAATTTCAGACCAACTAAATCCTAATGTGAGAAAATAACTAAGCTCTACTCAGTAGCTTAAAGTGAAAACAACTTGCCAAATCCCTCCTCAACAACTTTTGTCTGAGCATCCTAGAAGTTGTGACTCTGTCCTCATCTGATTTCTACCAAAAAAAAATCTCTAGCAATGTCATATTACTGCACAATGTTTCAGGACAAAGCAGGACAAGAAGACCTGGCTGGATATCTTGCTCTATGGAATGTAACTCATATTATGGGGAAATCTAGTGCTTGGAAATAGACATAGATAAATAAGGATAAAAGAAGGCTTTGGGCAGTAGATTGGACTTAAAATTAGCAAATTCCATTGAAATCAACTTCACTTTCATTAAAGTCTAAACCAGCACTATGGAGGTGGGGGTAAGGGTCTGCGTCCAAGTACTGAGAATTCTGGCACACTAAGAATTCATTTTCAGAATAACTGAAACTCTTTGGTTCGTGGTATTACTGGCCTTCTATGCCTTCCTCTAAGTCTAAAATAATGTTCAATAAAACATTATTAATAAAAGAGTTATTGGCCCTTACTTCCCAGGCAGTTGGAAATTTTGTGCAACTGAGAAATACTAAATTTAATGCAGAGAGGTAGAAATGTCACTCATCCTGGGTATTTGACTATACCTTAGAAATTGTGCAAAACATCCCACACAAAGATAAAAAATATAACCACTAGAGGGGCTGGAGCAATAGGATAGCCAGGTCAACACAAGTTTGATCCCCAGAATCCCTTATGATTCCCTGCTGGGACTGGAGAGATAGCGTAGAGGTAGGGCATTTGCCTTACATGCAGAAGGATGGTGGTTCGAATCCTGGCATCCCATATGGTCTCCCAAGCCTGCCAAGAGTGATTTCTGAGCGTAAAGCCAGGAGTAACCCCTGAGCACTGTTGGGTGTGACCCAAAAACAACAAACAAAAAAGAGAAATACCCCCGAGCACTGACAGTGTGTCTTAAAAACAAAACAAACAAATAGAAATAACCACTAGATATTCTTACAGGAAGGCATTATCGCTAGCCAATCAATACATGGACCTAAATTTATATTACATATATAAGAATAAAATGCCTTGCAGTATTATTAGACTGAATTCTTATAGGTATACAACTACCACAAAGATTCAGGAAAGATTGACTTCTGTTTTATGAGATATCTTACAAATTGTATTCACTGCTCAAATACATTTATATTTTGATTAAATACAAAATGTATTCACTAAAAAAATAAAATAATAGATGACAAAACCACTCAGAGCACTTGTGAACTGCCAGTGTCTCACATCTGTATCAGTCTGCTCTGGCATCTGTCTTAGTCATGGCATGCTATGCATAGAGGCAGCTTCTGAAACCCTCACTTTACCTTGCAGTGACATATGTAAACACCTATTAAACTAAACATCGTTTTGGTATAAATTACTCTGCATTTGTTTCATCTTTACATTCAAGTTAGAGCTGTATGTTGCTTCTAATTATGTGTGTGGGCAGATTACATTATATCTGAATTTCATTTCAATATTGTAAAGAGATTGTTTTAAAACATTTGTTACCAAAAGGGTAACAAATGCCTGATGTATCTGAAAATCCTCTTTAGAAATAAGCCAAACAATGGTTTATCTAAATAATCTCTATTTCCTCCACCTAGTCTATCAGGTCTTTTCTTAGGTTTGAGAAATAGAGGTTCATCGATCTTTCCAAGTTTTAGGAGGTTGAGGTTATCGTATCCACCCACAGGTGCAGTGTAGCCAAAAAATTAGCTCTGAGATACAACCTGAACATCACTGTTGCTACCATAATCTTCTTATCCTGAAAGAAAAACCTATAAGATTGCCTATAAGTATGTAAAATCTAGTGAAGTTGATAAATATAAATTCACGAACTAACAAATCTCTTCACTCCATCTCCAATGAATCTAAAACTCCCCCCATCTGACCTCCTTTATCTAGACCACTTTCATGATTTTCAGTTCCATTAATTCATCTGACTGAGAAAAATAAATATCTGAACTATACATACTTCACTAATAAGTCAAAATTATATATAATCTTATCCTTCCCCATGAAATTAAATATAACTTCAATCTCTCTATCCATATTCCTGTCCTTGTCACCCCCTTCACACATAAAAAAAAATCTAAAAGTTGGGGCCAGAGAGATAGTATGGAGGTAAGGCATTTGCCTTTCATGCAGAAGGACAGTGGTTCAAGTCCCGGCATCCCATATGGTCCCCTGTGCCTGCCAGAGGCGATTTCTGAGCACAGAGTCAGGAATAACACCTGAGTGCTGCCAGGTGTAATCCAAAAACCCCCCCAAAAAATCTAAAAGCCTTATTTCTGACTTCCTTAACCTCAATCAAACATTACTTTGTTCTAAGCACTCCATTGTTGCAATTGTCAGTTGTTGCTCTACTATCTATATTCGCACAACTTTATAGTATCACCTCTTATCAGGAATCATCAAATACTATGAATTTTTGGGGGGGTTTTAGGCCACACCCGGTGACACTCAGGGGTTACTCCTGGCTATGCACTCATAAGTTGCTCCTGGCATGGGGGACCACATGGGAAACCGGGGGATCGAACCACGGTCCATCCTAGGCTAGCGCAGGTAAGGCAGGCACCTTACCTCCAGCGCCACCGCCCGGCTCCCAAATACTATGAATTTTAACTGCCCCCTCTTTATTCTTCTGCCTTCCAACCCTGGTAATATTATCTTATTAAAGATATCATCAAATTTTACACTCAGCTCTTTATCAAGCTTTCAATTGTCTGTGGTACATATTTGGGGGGGGGTCACACCTGGTGACACTCTGGGGTTACTCCTGGATCTGAGGTGAAAAGTTACTCTCGACAGGCTCAGTGGGCCAGATGTGATGCCAGGAATTAAACTGAAGTCTGCCTTGGGTTGACCTCATGCAAGGCAAATACCTTACAGCTGTGCTATCCATTCGGCCCCTGGTACAGACACTTAACTTCTTACCATAGAAGAAGTTTCTGTGAAGAAGAAACAACACTTCGTTTCTCTCTTGCAGTCAAAAGAACTATGGGGGCCTGAGCAATAGCACAGCAGTTAGGGTGTTTGCCTTGCATGAGGCTACCCAGGTTTGATCCTCGAATCCCATATGGTTCCCTATGCCTGCCAGGAGTGATTCTTGAGTGCAGAGCCAGGAGTAACACCTGTACACAACCAGTGTGGCCCAACTCTCCTACCTAAAAAGGAATTATAGGTGTCTGAATTAGGCAGAACTAAGACTCAATTATAGGTTCACAGATTCCTGGATATGTGATCTTGGATATGAACAAGAAGGCATACTAGTTATTTTACTTCATAATTAATTGTCTTTGTCTGGGGTCCACACTCACTAGTGCTCAGAGATCCCTCTTGGAGGGAATCAGAAGACCATATAGGGGCCAGGATCAGACTTGGGTGAGCCATGTGCAAGATAAGCATTCTACATGCTATACTATCTCTCCAGTGTCGGATACTCATTATTTTAATTGTCCCACTATAGAGTTTATTTTTGTAGTACATGTAGTTGAAATTCTTATTTAGCCACTACAGGTTAAAAAACATAACAACAACAACAACAACAATAATAATAATATGAAATGGGGTTATGCTATGAGAAATTCAAGATAATTCTAATAAAGTAATAATAATCTCTTAAAAGTAGAACACCTAGACGAATCTTTCTAGTTCTTCATTTTTGTTTGCCTCTCCCCACACCAATGGTACCAAGATCAGACAGTCATATGTTCATTTGGTGGAAATAAAAAAGATCAGATTTGAATACCAAATCCAAAGTCAACGACAACAGAATCGATAGTCAATCTACAACAAGCTATGCAAGTTCCACTAGCATTACGGGGCATAAAGGAGTGAGATGTAGGATGCATGCTGAGAACAGGGGTGGAGGGAGGACAACACTGGTGGTGGGAATGCCCCTCATTCATTGTCACTATGTGCCTTAAATATTACTGTGAAATATTTGTAATTCACTTTCACCACAATAAAAATTTTAAATTAAAAAAGAAAATTGAAGAAAAAATAAATAGATATAAGTATCAAAAGTAGACATAATGACGATGTATTTCCTAGGTTTATTTAATAGATTAAAATTAGGATATACTTATATACCTGGCATCTATTCTATCGCTTGATTTAAGTTCCCACATTACTCTTTTGCCCAGACTTGATGCTATTATTATGGGATAAACTTGGATAACTGATGGCCCAAAATCATTCTGACTCTAAATATGGACATGGCTATTGTGGAAAATCCAAGTAGTATGAAATTTATCTACAAGAAAAAAATGGCAAAGGTTAAATCAGCATCACCAAACAAACAAACAAACAAAAAACAAAACAGAACTGTAGACATATAGGAAAGATCATACCATTAGACATTTTTGTCTAGGGGATGCTTCCAAATAGATTTATATAGAAGAAAATAGTAATTTTAAAGAGTAAGAACTGTGGCCACCTTGCTACCAAGAAGACTTAGAAGTTCAATTTCCAAAGAGGAAATGTTGCAAAGACCATTCACTGGACATGTTCTCTGTATTTCTTTAAACTGCCAAGAACTGCACAAATGCCCAGAGCAATCCACATGGAGCTGAATACCTATTGTCTTCAAGGGTCAAATGCTCTTAGAAATTTGTGAATATACTTAACTATGAAATAAAGCAGAATATGGTACAATCAGAATATAAAAGAAACTAACCATGTGTCTGGCATAGGAGAATGAGAGTGAATAGCAGTAGTTTCACTGTACAAATAGACTATAAAGCTATAAGGCAGTATAAAAATCCAGTCACTAATAGAGCCTCTCCTTCCCAACACATCTGCCTGTTGCCCAGATGCTTTTTCACAGGACAGACAGGGCAGCTTTGGTTCGGTTCCATGACTTTATTGGCCCCTGACCTTTCTATTCAAACCAGCACTACCTCTAAACTTCTCTTTATAGAGAATGTAGGGCTGCTCTAAGTTTCCCTTCATACTCCAATCTACATCCTTCTTTCCTTTTTTCATTCTAATGCAGAATTCTGGTCAAGACAAAAAGATTTTAATTGCTGGTTTTATGAAAAATGATGTGGGAAAATATATTCGTAATTGCAAATATATAAGGAGTCACCTACAGCTTCCCAACTTTGAGAGAAAGTGCTGCCTTTCTCTGAGAATTTCAGAGAACTCCGAATGATCAACCAGGTATCATGAGAAGAGTTTATTAGTTGATAGATGAAGAAACATGAGCTAAGGAGACACTCTGATCTCAGGATCTTCTGTGGTCCAGGCTGTTACAATCTCACTATCAGAGAAGACCTCAGGATGACCTCTAAGCCTTTAGCATCATTCATGCATAGCAGTCAGAGTGGAAAACCTATCAATGCCAACACTAGTAGTCTTATATCTTACAAATCCACTGCGTCTCTTGAGACATCTGTCATATTAAGGTAATTTCTTATGGTCATAAATATAAATGTTGGATCAGAAGGTTTCCTGGGTTTTCTTCCAGCTCTCACTTCGCTGCCTACCAATTTGGAAAGGAAAGGGGTGTTTTTTATGTTTGACAAGGCACTGGCTTCAGCTAAGTAGAGATCAAGCTGTATTTGTTTTCAGGACTCAGAGGAATCCACAATTACTAAAACTTTTCAATGCCTTTCGACGGACCAGATAAAAAGGTAACTGAGTCCAGGATCTTATGACTTACTAGTTCTTTCAATCCATAAAACCCCTTTGGTGCCTTTCTCAGACATGCCCACTTTTCTAATGACATTGCTTTGAATAGCTCACACATGTCCTTTATTAGCAACTCAGTGCAGTCAAGAAGTCTTATTCCCAACTATGTGTTGAACTGTGCACTTGTTCCCCTAGTTATACTTAAAAAAACGAAAGAAAGAAAGAAAGAAAGAAAGAAAGAAAGAAAGAAAGAAAGAAAGAAAGAAAGAAAGAAAGAAAGAAAGAAAGAAAGAAAGAAAGAAAGAAAGAAAGAAAGAAAGAAAGAAAGAAAGAAAGAAAGGAAGGAAGAAAGAAAGAAAGGAAGAAAGAAAGAAAGAAAGAGAAAGAAGTAAAACCTTTTTTTGTTTGTTTGGGTTTGAGGGGTTTTCAAGTAATCACCTGAAAATGCTCATTCTGTACTCTGTACTCTGAGATTACTCCTGGCAGGGCTTGATGGGCCATATAGGGTGTTGGGGATTGAACCTGGTTGGCAGTATGCAAGGCAAGAGCCCTACCTACTGTACCATTGTTCCAGCCCAAGATAGTTTTTACTGAACAAAATCTATTTATAAAGACCTGAAGAAAGAGAGGAAATACGTGTTCAAAAGATCACCTGAATTTCTCCATAGTAGAAAAGCAGAGAAAAGCAAGCCAGCAAACACATGTATTCAAAGGAGAACTAGAGTTTAAAGGAATAAGTCTATTTGTTTGTTTCTGGCTTGGAGGCCACAGTTGGCGTTGCTCAGAAATTAATCCTTTCTCTATGCTCAAGGATCTTTCCTGGCAGGACTTGGGGAAGCATATAGAGGGTCAGGGATCAAACCCACATAAGCCATATACAAGCCAAGTGGTTGGCCCTTTATACTAACTATTCAGCCTCTCACTCAATTCACCTTACTTATCTGCCAGATCAAGTGATTTCTGCTTATTTGCAAACTATAAAATAAACTAAGATTTTCCTGAATTGTGGCCTTTATGCAAAAGACAAGTATCCTCTTATTAAGGTCAAGTGGCCTTGAACAACTATTTCCTCATCCTTAATGCAGAGAAGTCAGGGTTGGGCCAGATTTATTCAATAGAAATTACACATGCACAATGCAAAGAACTGTCCTTGCTCTGCTAAAGGCAAATGCTATTAATGCTGAAATCACATTGTGTTCTTCTAAGTATATCCTGCCTACACGAGGCTTGGTATATATAATGAACACTTGGAAAAGTAGTTGCTAAATTGTCAATTACAAAGTCACAATCTCTGCCTTCAAGGATCATACAAATTTGCAGGTAAAGAAGAAAAAAACATGCAACACAAATAACCAAGATAACAGGCATAAAGTCAGCAATGACAGAAATGTGCACTGATACACAATAATTGCTAAGAAGGTAAGTATTTTCATTCAGAACTTCAGGGAAAATGCTGTGGTAGAGGTGGCATAGGAGCCATGAGGAAACACTAGATGGAAAAGCCATTAAACTGCAGAGACAGAAAAGGGCTTTTTCATCAGGGGGACAAAGAGAGTTCCCATTGGTGATCAATCCCTCTTTCTACCTGTGGATCCTAACTCATGAACAAACATTTTTCTCAGCATACATTTTTCTCTCCCACTATCTTAAAATGAATATGTGCCCTTTATTTTATTTTCCTAGTCCCTGGCCCTCTTCCCAATATTGCTTATTCTTTTTGTTCTCTCTCCTATTTCCAATCCACTGCAAACTCCTACCGGGAAGTAGCTTGTTAATGTTCTTCCCTTTCCTTTTGTCTGCCCTCAGTTAATGGGCTTCTGGCTAAATACTTGAATTTATGCACCCTCCATTGTCTTCCCAGCACCATTTTCAGTAATTTATAGGCAGTGCTGTCTGCTGCTCTATGTTATTTAGTATTGTGGATGGCTTTGAGATACAGTCTGCAGGCAGGTTGCTTCTGCAAGGGAGAGAAGTAATGTTATATGGGACCTGGACGGGCTGTCCTGTTCTGGGGAACGAAATCCTGGCCCAGTGAGTTACTGAGGAGAGTTATGGAGGTTGCGTACAGAATCCCCTTAGTCATGCCAAACCATTAAGAGATGGGGGAGGGAGGAGTCTTGAGTTCTCTGACCAAGCTGAGCACTGAGACAGGCCTGAGAGAAAAGCTAAGGAAACACTGCAATCAAATCACAGGAGTAAAGATTCTGTGGATACGGGAGAGGCTCCAAGAGCAATAGACTCCTTTGGGGGCTTTCATGGGACCATCATTTTACTCTTCATGCACAAGAAGTTCTTGTTTTGAATCTATACCACACTATGATTAATTCCTTTCGTTTATGTCTTTTCTCGACAAAATGGTTGTGGTTTTTACAGTTCCCATCAGAGAAATGCATTCCTGACAAGAGAACTGCCCAACTCTGATGCTTTCTTTACCCTTTCATAGGCAGGCCCGGGGCTGTCTGACCCAGGTTTTCCAAGAAAAGCTCAGGATGTTTCCACTTTGATTCTGAGTGATGCACATTCCCTTCTCTTCAGGAATCTCAGGTCCTACACAGACGTGAAGGTGACTTTTCAAAAACCTGGAGCTGAAAACACACAGAGACATGGGCACACCGTGTCCCAGATCTTTGTCCCACTTTCCCCCAAAGAGACTACGTCCACACCCAGAAAGAGGCTTCCTGACTAGGTACTACCAGCAAATATGCACTGCTGGGCATTACCAAAAGTGGAGAATGGGACACCAGAGAAAGGCTTAGCAAGGAAAGTGGAGAATGTCCCTGATCCTGGATGACAACAAAACTTCAGGATCTTTTCCAAATAAAGTGGACTATTTCCAAGAGGGACATGTCCCTCCATTGGCCATAAGCAGCTTGACCAAAATCATCACTTGGGCTTCTGATGCACAAGAACGAAATGTTGAGAGCCTCAGGAAAACTTCCCACCCTAGCTCTTTCGAACAAAAACAAAAGCCTAGCAGCCAGACAGAGAAAATATGTCCAGCATGTACTCATCATGGGTCAATTCTCTGCACCATAAGGTTCCCTGAGCCTTGCTGGGCACAGCTCTAGAGGCTCTCAGCATTGCTGGTACAGTCTGGCACCACAGAAATCAAGCAGCACCACATCCTCTCACCTTTGCACTGAATCACTCAGCACTCAGTAGGCTGAAAATCACCGCGAGTCTCCTGAGTCCCACCTGAAGGGTTCCCCAAGGAAAAAGTAAAAAGAAACAAGACCTCCATAAAACGCAAGGGAGCCTGGGGGTGGGGGGGTGGAGAATGATGATGTCATTAGGAGGGGAGTTCAAACTGCTAATAGATGGCACATAACAAATCGGCCTGGCATAAATGCGATTTATGTGGTCCATAATGCACTCTATTCATCCCCATAAATGAAGGTACAACCGCATCTCACCTGACAGGCTCTAGTCTTACTTATCATTAGCGGTGATAGATCCCAGAATCATGGGAGTTCCTGGAGATGACTTTTCATTTCTGGGTGACTTCAGTTACTCCAAGTCAAATGGCCATTTTCTCATCCTTTCAAAAGCAAACCTTGTTTGGCATTATTAACTCTTAAAATTCCATTTTTGAGTCTTGCATGATTTTTGAGAAGGTCATTGAATACGCAGGACAAAAAAGAGAACATTAAAATAAAGTGAAAACAAATGCTATCCAAAAACACAAACGCAGCTTCTATAAAATCTTTCCAACCATCCTGCTCCTTAGTAAGAACTTTTATCCCTGTAGTGGGTAGATATTGATTTTCTTGTGATGTCTTCTGAGACTCCCTTTGCAAGCAAAAGGTCTATATAGATAGATGGCTCTGACTTTTTTTTTGGTTTTGGGGCCACACCCAGTGATGCTCAGGGGTTACTCTTGGCTATGCAATCAGAAATCGTTCCTGGCCTGGGAGACCATATGGGATGGCAGGAGATTGAACTGTGGTCCATCCTAGGTTAGTGTGGGCAAGGCAAATGCCCTACCACTTGCACCACCACTCTGGCCCCAGGCTCTGCCTTTTATACATGTAGAACCTACACTGCAAATTAAATCTGGTTTTCATTTTTTTATAATTTCATATTATCTCCCATGAAGATCAGCCTTATCTAGGGAAATAAATTATCCTCACTTTTTTAGCAGCTGCATAGTATTCTATTGAATGGACCACTGACATATCCAATTCTCAGCCTAAGAACAGTATAGCTATTATGCCTCTGTTCCCACAAGGCAGCAGTAAATGGCCCTTTGGCTCCTTTTAGCTTTCAACACAGCCACTCTTTGATTCAATTTTCTACTGTTCTTCACTTAGATTCCCAAAACTACCCCCCAAGAGATAGAACAAGAATCACTGCAGAACCCAGGTTCCCGACAAAATGAAATAAATGGAATCCTCCCTTTCTGGTCCCATCTGAAGGGAATAGCTGTAAGAAGAATCTACAAGAATAATAAATCTCTCTAGATATAGAAGCAGAAGCGGGAAGTGACTACCCAGACTGTAGTGATAGACTTCTCAGCTTGAGTTTCCGACAGGCTATAATGAAAGCTGAAAATGAAGCCACCTAAATCTGTAATTAGGAGTCCCCTTCTCCCAGACAGACAGAAAGGTATTTGCTCTTAGATGGTTCTCATTACCTGCTCATAACTGTAATTTATATATGTTTCTTTTCCTATGCTGCTCTTTTCTGGGCATGCATGATGGGGGTAGGAACAGAGGGCACTTTCCAAAAAAAAATCAAAAGGCACCAATTATGAAAAAGTCATTTTGTCTTTTGTATTCAACTGCTATGACTCCACTGTCCCCCTGCTGGTGAGAACATTATAAACTATGCAGGCACAAATTGTGCCTAGTTAAAAACAAAAAAAGAAAGAAAGAAAGAATGTCACCTGCCAATTGTGTAGAAGCTCACCAGAGTTAAGTAGAATTGTAGCTGAAGTCAAAGCTTTTGTCAGCTCCAAGTCGACCAGTCTGTCGTTTTCCCAGACTGCCTACCAAATGTGTCCTCAATAGAAAGGCTTCTTGTTGTTTTATTGATTTTGTTATGATTCATTATGAGCCCAAACAATGCAGATCAAACAGAAACAAATGTGGTATTAACATGATTCACTGCAGAGATGCTCATTGTTTTGCAAAGTTCTCCCTCTATAAAGCATCCTCCATTTGTGAACCTCATCATTTAGGATATTGCGATCAGAAAAGCCATCCGAAGGCCCCACTAGGCTCAGTCATGAGCCAGGAACACGATCCCTACCTTCTCCTTTGGCAGAAAGCATACACCCCTGCTATGAACCACCCTGCTATGAACCACAATTAGTGAGCCAAGTCCTGAACCCCAGAGGAACACTCTCTAACCTCTCTTCTCATCTACCAGAGACCACTAAGTGGTCCCAGCTCTAGAGAAAACACTGAAAGAAATGATTGAGCCATGACGTTTTAGAATAGTAGAAGGTTCCAGATGATTTCTTAAGGTTCTCAAGCTTGAACCGGAGCCAAGTAGTAGGATGCAGGCCCACTCTGAATGCTCCCACATTAATGTCAGGCCAGTCTCAGCTAGCGGTTGGGGGCACCTGATGCTTTTCAAAAAGAAACTGTCCCAAAAGACTTTCACTACCCCCAATTCCCTCACTCTTCACTGAACTCAAAACTCAAATTGCCACTCTTCAGCTTCCAATTCAGTCTCCA
>PVKC010007877.1:8308-29112 GCA_004027635.1 Crocidura indochinensis | reverse complement strand
TTTTTTTTTTTTTTTTTTGCACTTGTTTGTCACCTCTTCTGTATTTTCCTGCAGGTATCACCTCCAGGCTCTCCGACACCTATATGTGCTAGCTGCTGAACCAAGACTTCTGGTTCCTGTGGATGTGGATACAAACACACCGTGCTATGCCCTGTTAGAAGTTACATATAAGGTAACCCTTCATATCACCTCTTTTATTTAGTCAATCTTGGCACTATTTTCTCAATTGTGGTCCTTTAAAATATGACTGCTGCAAGTTAAACTCCATTAAAAAGCAGAAACTTGCAAAGTTGTGTTTATTCTTCCAGGCCATTTAAAATCACTGATATACTGTGGAAGTAAAATGTTTTGGCGATCATCAATTACGCTTTTGTAATTAGAGCTTATAGTTTGAAAATGTCCCTGAGAACATTACCTGAGGAATCTAGTCTTTTCAGGAACACATTGATTTAAAGCTGTTCTTTGCTTTTTTAGGAGATTGCTTTAAATCCCAGATCACATATTTGATGGAAAATCTCTTTAGGTCGGTGCTTTGTTCTGAAAATTTTAAGTACTTTCCTTCTAACTGCTAGACATTGAGCATTAAAATATTCTGTGGTTGGTTTTTTTTTTTTTTTATTGTTTATTTGTTTTGTTTTTGGGCCACACTCTGTGTTGCTCAGGGGTTACACCTGGCTATGTGCCCAGAAATCGCTCTTGACTTGGGGTACCATATGGGACACCTGGGATCAAACTGAGGCTCATCCTGGGGCAGCCGCATGCAAGGCATATGTCCTACAACTGCGCTATCGCTATGGTCCCATTTTCCATTCTTTTTAAAAAAGTTTTGTTTCATTTTGGGGCCACACAGTACAAATAGGTGACTCCTGACCACTTATTCTTGGCAGTGCTTGGACCATGTGGGTTTGGTTCACCCAGAATCAACCGTATGCAAAGTAATTATCTTACCCACTATGCAATTGCTGGGCTGCTGTCATTCTTAGGAATTCCTATCCCCAATATAGCAAACACTATATTGGGGTTGAGAGTTTCAGCCAAGGGGACAGCACTTGCAGAGACAGGGAGATGCACTGTCCAGTGCAGCCACATGTGGTATGCAGGGCTTAAAGGGGTAAAGAATGATATAGACTCAGCAATGGACAATAGTCTTCATTAAGACCTGAATATCAGAGAGAACTTTGTGACATTTTACGGATTGTTTAAACTTTACAATGTAATGTCTATATATGTTTTTTTTTTTTTTTTTTGGTTTTTGGGTCACATCTGGCAGGGGTTTCTCCTGGCTCTATGCTCAGGAATTGCTCCTGGCAGGCTGGGGTCATGGCGGGATTCGAGCCACAGTCCTTCTGCATGCAAGGCAAACACCTTCCCTCCATGCTATCTCTCCAACCCTGTTTCTTAAATAAATTACTTTATTGAATCACCGTAACATATGCAATTACAAAGTTGTTCATATTTGAGGCTCAGTGATACAATGTCTATTATCAACCCCTATACCAGTGCACATTTCCCAACACATGTGTCCCTATTTTCTCTCTGTCCTTCTTCTCTGCCTCAATGTTAGGTTCAGGGACTATAAGATTGTGGGATGGAACCTGGACCTACAGGTGATGTGTGCTAGCCCCATCACCCTCTGGTCCAAAGGTGATATTTCTTTTGTGTTACTGCCCTAAGAACAGTAGTGACCTATGACTCTCCTTTAACTTTGTAAAGGGCACACAGTGGTATACACAGACCAAAGAAGAGTTGATGGCTCCTACCCTTCTTCCAGAACTCCATCTTTTAAAGCAGGTGAGTTGGCTGTGATTTAAGAACATCTGCTGGGGGTCACAGCATGATACTTAGCTGAATAGGAACTTCCCTTCTCACTGTCTGAGAGAATACTGGAAAGGGGTCTCATGATGAGCTCAGTGGAATCGGGGCTAGAGTCACACACATGTTTGATCTGCAAAGTAGAGCTTGGTCACACCTTTATGTCATGTTCCAGTGTACTTATTCTTCCTCCTCTGAGAAGCAGAAGCAACTTTTTGTCAAAGCAGTCCTTCCTACTGAATGAATTGTTTTACATTTATTTGGCAGATAAAAGTTAAAGGCCCACGATACTGGGAGCTTCTTATAGACTTAAGCAAGGGAACCCAACACTTGAAGTAAGTATACTGAATTTCTCAAATGGATCTGTGAAGTGAATAGAAGTAAATGGGAGGACTAATTTAAAATCTGTTATATTTGTTTGGTTTCATGCCATTCCTAGTAGCGCGCAGGGCTTACTGCTGACTCTGCATTTAGGGATCAATCCTGGAGAAGTTCTGGGGATCACTGGCGTGCTGAGTGAGATGCATACAAAGCAATCGCCATGTCCTCTGTATGGTTCCTTTGGCTATACATTATTTGAAATGTTTGTGGTATTTTTTAATCTCATTCAAGACAATATGTTGATTTGGTGCTGGGCTGAATACAGTAGCCTGGACCTTTGAAGGAGAATTTTTTTTTTTCTAATTTTATTTTTTGGTTTTTGGGCCATACCCGGCAGTGCTCAGGGGTTACTCCTGGCTGTCTGCTCAGAAATAGCTCCTGGCAGGCACAGGAGACCATATGGGATGCCGGGATTCGAACCAACCACCTTAGGTCCTGGATCGGCTGCTTGCAAGGCAAACGCCGCTGTGCTATCTCTCCGTCTTTGAAGGAGAATTTATAGTAGAAAACAAATGCTTAACATGAGAAATCAAATCCCAAACGACTATCTTCATGAGAACATTTTTGGTGTTCTTCAGTGCTCATTTATGTTTTTGAAGTGACTTAAATTATGATAGTAATTGGAGACAATAAAGATTTTATCCCCTATGGATGCAGTGTGTGGTCAAGGATTTCCTTGATGACTTTGTATTAAATTCATGCTTGATTTCTTTTAGGTCAATCCTTTCCAAGGATGGGGTTTTATATGTTAAGCTCCGAGCAGGTCAACTCTCCTACAAGGAAGATCCAATGGGGTGGCAGAGTTTGTTGGCCCAGACTGTTGCAAACAGAAACTCTGAAGCTCGTGCTTTCAAGGTAGTGTTGACCAATAGATTTGGAAGGCTCAGAAGGAATCATTCCATGGCCACTAGCCCTTCCTCACTTGTGCCTCTTGATAGTGTCTAATGTACAAGTTAGGTGTAGCTTTTATTGTCTCATTGCTGTGATTGCAAAAACCTTGAGACTATTGACCTTTTTAGTGATAACTGTATAGCATGTACCATCTACCATTTCTTTTACATTTAGCTGCAGTAACAATATAGCTTAGGGGCCGGCGAGGTGGCGCTAGAGGTAAGGTGTCTGCCTTGCAAGCCCTAGCCAAGGAAGGACCGTGGATCCCCCGGCATCCCATATGGTCCCCCCAAGCCAGGGGCAATTTCTAAGCGCTTAGCCAGGAGTAACCCATGAACATCAAACAGGTGTTACCCAAAAAACATATAAACAAAAAAACAATGTAGCTTAATGCTATAAACAAATTAAGTTAAAAATGATACTAATTCTCAAGCCTGTGAAGATTCACATGATTTGTGAAGACAATAGAAAAAGGTCCTTTCTTGGTGGTGTTTTCTCACTAGCTGTAGTCAGTGGTTGTGATGGTTGCTGCAGTGTTGAAGTGTGTGCTGGTGTTGAAGTGTGTGTTTGGTGCTGATGATTGAACCTGTGGCCTCACAGATTAAGGGGCGACAGAGCCTAACCCTGCTACAGAGCCACATCCCCTCCATTTTTATTTATTTATTTATTTTTTGGTTTTTGGGCCATACCCGGTGATGCTCAGGGGTTACTCCTGGCTATGCGCTCAGAAATCGCTCCTGGCTTGGGGGACCATATGGGAAACCGGGGGATCGAACCACGGTTCGTCCTAGGCTAGCGCAGGCAAGGCAGGCACCTTACCTCCAGCGCCACTGCCTGGCCCCACATCCCCTCCATTTTTAGGCACTTTTTGTGGTTCACACTTGGTAAGCCTAAAATGATGGCAAGGTTATGTTAATGAGTTTGTCTCATTTTTAATCGAGACATAGTTATGTATCTTATTATTATATAATATAGTATTATATATTACATATGATATATAATGATATATTACTGTGCATTACATATTATGTAATATGTATATAATATATAGTTAAACCTAAACTGGCAGGGTTATGTTACGAGTGTCTCATTTTTAAATGAGATATAGTTACATATTTTATATATGATATATATAATACTACACTTAGGACTTGTTCTTGTGATGGGTAGTTTATATTTTGATCTTGCTGTGAATTTCAAACAAGTTTTCAATCCCGGGAATGTATTCTATAACTAACCCCCCATTTCTGAGTCTGGCTTCAGTTTTAGGAATTCTGTGAGCAAATATATTTCTGCTGAAGACCCCTTGAGGTACAATCTGAAGTAATCAGGATGTCTATGTCACTTATTTTGTTCCTGGCCTATGCCCAGGTGCTTAGGCCTCACTCTTAGCTTTGTGCTCAAGGATCATGTCTAGTGGTTCTCAACCATCTTATCTTTTAGGTGGTCAAAACTGGCTCAGTTGAGTAGAAGGCAAGTGCCTTCCCTGCTGTACTAAGTGCTGTGGTTTATAGGGCATGTAAACAATGGTTATATAGGCTTTTTTCTGTGCTGCAAATGATCTAATTAAGGGCGACTAGAGAACTGAGTAAGCAGTCTTATTTTTTCTATTCAGGAGAGAGCAGTTTGTTTCATAATGTGAAACAAGTTTGTGCTGCACTGCACCCCTAGGCTGGTTTACCTGCCTCAGGAATGCCTCAGTGACCCTCAGACACATGGGGACTACTGTGACAATATTTGACCCAACCTTGCCAGCCTGACACGGTTCAGTGCAGAGGCTACTAGGATCATACTCATGGTGCTCGGTGGGTGGGGCATATGCTGACAGGGTTTGAAGTCTGGGTCCTGTAGGAGCAAGGCTGAGCTTTCTCTATACCTCACTTACCTCTTCTCCCTTTTGTCAGTTACGGATTGAGCCTTTAGTGCTAGGGTTTAAATAGACAGTGAATGATAGTTAAATTTGTTCATCAGGATTTGATACATCAACTATGAAATACTTCTGGAGAACTTTAGGATAGATTTTAAATAAAGTTAGTACGGTTGTTTCCTGTCTAAGTTAGAGCCCCTCATTTCAAAGATCCAAATAGTTTGCTTTTCATTTTTTTAAAAGAAAGAGGAAAAACCTTTCTAAATAAAAAAGAAAAGGCTGACCTTTTGATAAATCAGTATCTCTGGGGCCGGGCGGTGGCGCTGGAGGTAAGGTGCCTGCCTTGCCTGCGCTAGCCTAGGACGGACCGAGGTTCAATCCCCCGGTTTCCCATATGGTCCCCCAAGCCAGGAGCGACTTCTGAGTGCATAGCCAGGAGTAACCCCTGAGCGTCACTGGGTGTGGCCCCCCCCCACCAAAAAAAAAAAAATCAGTATCTCGTTCACCTGTGCAAAATATTTCTTGTAATTTTTCAGAACAAGTCTGTATAACCTTGGGTTATGTTGGATAAATCTCTGGAAAATATAAAATGGTTTTTTTTTAAACTGTACATTATGAGTAGAACAATAAGGAGAGATAATATTTATTGTCTCACATTTGTCCTTGTTTATGTTTTAGCCTGAAACGATTTCTGCCTTCACTTCTGATCCAGCACTTCTCTCCTTTGCAGAATATTTCTGTAAACCTACTGTGAACATGGGCCAGGTACATATTATATGGTTGGTACAGCTCTAAGGCTTGAATTTATTATTTCTGTGGGTATCAACAAAATAATTCATAATGTACATGTCTACCGCTTATTTACTTGGTACCAGAGACCTGGGATAGTTGAAGCTAAGCAAAAAACAGATTTCCCATAGTATAAAATAAAATATGTAATTTTTCATCTTGATTGAAAAGCTAACTTAAGATTTTTTTAAAAAAATATTAGTTTGATGGATGAAACTTCATATTTTTTGGTTTGAATTTTGGTTCTGGATCCATCCAGCTGAGCTCAGGGCTTGCTTTGGGATCTTCACTAGGGGTCACTCCCATGGGACCAAAGACCCTGTGGCTCCATCCTGGGTCTGTCATAGACAAGACAAGCTCCCTGCCCATTATACTCTTGCTCTACCTTCACCACTGCTATTTTGTATCCCACAAAACTAAAAAGTGGGTCAAAGCGGGGCCTGAGAGATAGCATGGAGGTAGGGCGTGCATACAGGACAGTGGTTCGAATCCCAGCATCCCATATGGTCTCCAGAGCCTGCCAGGAGCAATTTCTGAGCATAGAGCCAGGAGTAACCCCTGAGCGCTGTCGGGTGTGTCCCAAAAATACAAAACGAAAAAAAAGGTCAAAGCAGGTTTTGGAATATACATTGGAATACATATAGAGCTACATTTATTTTCTTATGTTTCACAGAAACAGGAAATTTTGGATCTCTTTTCTTCAGTGCTCTATGAATGTGTTACTCAGGAAACACCAGAGATGTTACCTGCTTATATAGCGATGGACCAGGTATGACTCAAAGAACTTACTCAACTTGTTGAGATCTATTCTATAGTGAAGAAAAATTTCTTTATTTTTGCTGGCAGGCAGAGAGGAGTGCTACAGGCAGCAGTACTGCAGGACTCACTCCTAGTGTGGCTCTTGGAACCGACTGTCTTGTTTCAGGGTTTAACCCATTTCAGCTGCAAGCAAGGCAAGAGACACCCATTTTACCGTCTCTCTGGCCTCTCTACCTATTTTTTCTTTTTTTTATGATTTGCATTTGTTAGTTCAACAAAGAGAACCTTATCAAAGTTGAAAGTGTATGAACACTCAGAAAGCCTGGAACTTATTGCCTCTTCTTAGTGGACTGTCTTACTTACTATTTTCATTCTCGTACCCTTATTCCTCCATGCCTGGACTCAGAGAGGAAGGGAACATTCTGCTCTCTATCCCTTAGCTTCTTTGCATGGTATCTTATCTTCCTTCTGAAAAATCATCTTTCTGGGAAATACAGTAGGAAGACACCGAAGTGAACAGGCCCCTACACCTGAGAGTATCATGTTGAACCTGATTTCAGGATCACTGTGGAGTGACTTGTTAGTTGAAATTCATTGAAAAGTGCTTTTATGCTATTATTTTTTTTTTAATTCTAAAAAGTGAATATTGGCAGGAGGGTAAAAGTTCAGCAGGGAGGAATTCATACAAGACCCGAGTTTAGTCACCTACCTTGCCATTCTCACCCTCTGAAAATCTAAATATGGCTAAGACAGATATTGTAGTTGACAGCCCCCCCCCCCCAAAGGAACAACTGATTACTCTCGGTATCTTTTTCATAGCCCATAGCAGCTTTTCAATGATACTTATCTTTTAGACCCGTAGTGAAGCTAATACAGTGAGTATCTTAATTGCTATAATTTACCCTGAATCCTCGAAAAACTGTTTATTACATCAGATTTCCTGTATCCTGGATCATTTTCTAGGATGATGTCCAGGATCTATTTTAAACCTCTCTTCAAGTAACTATGATACATTGAGGTTACAGATGAGCTTTGATGTATGGCAAAACAAAGAATAATTATTATGTTCAGAATAATCTAGTGAAAACTATGTGGAAAAATACATTTAGGCAAGGCAGTACATTTAAAACTTGGAAATTGCATGTTCAGTAATTTTCTTTTATAGTTACAAAACTAGTTCTAACATGAAAAGCAGACCCAGATTACCCTTTAAGTTTGGTATTTGCCTTGGTTTTGGATCAGGCCATAGGAATATATGGTTTGTATCTTTATCGAGCAGTCAAGCAATGGGTGACAGTCATCTCCTCTTTGCAGCCATCAGCATATTTAGAAAATCCTGTAGTGATGGTGCGTTTTAGGTGGAACTCAGGTACAGAATAGCCAGTGCAATTGTATTTGCCTTTTTATTGTGGGAACCCCAGCCTTATCACGGCCTTGCCTTTATATAGTACATGGGATTCCTAATGATGACTAGACATACATCCATTGAGTTTTTTTTTTTTTTTCAGAGCCATTAGTAAAGAATAAGTTCATTTGTCTTTGTTACTTTGACTAAAAACCTTTTGTGGGGGACCAGTCTGAAATGGTCCATGTGTCTGTATCTAATGAGAACTTCTCTGTGGTGACACGACATTAGAATAGAACATTCCGGGGGCCGGGCGGTGGTGCTGGAGATAAGGTGCCTGCGCTAACCTAGGACGGACCGCCGTTTGATCCCCCAGTTCCCCATATGGTCCCCCGTGCCTGCCAGGAGCGACTTCTGAGCGAATAGCCAGGAGTAACCCCTGAGCGTCACCGGGTGTGGCCCAAAAACCAAAAAAAAAAAAAAAAGAATAGAACATTCCTCTGTCATTTCCAATCCTTTAACTGATATTTCTTAAAAACAAACAAACAAACCTAGGACTGTGGAATTAGCTCAAGTGGTAGAATTCATGACTCGTATGTGCAAGACTCTGAGATTGAGCCCTGAGGCATGATCCATGTCTCCCCACCACCTCTACTAAATGCTGATATCTTGGATACCTTTCTCAACTTGGGGTATGTTTCTGTTTAAAAAATACAAATGCTCCAATATTCACATGTGATGAAGAGGTGGAACAAGTTTAGCCTTTAATTTAATGAATTGTTATTTCTTTTCAAGGCTGTCAGAAGACTAGGAAGAAGAGAAATGTCTGAGACATCTGAACTTTGGCAGATAAAGTTGGTGTTAGAGTTTTTCAGCTCCCGAAGCCATCAGGAACGGCTACAGAACCACCCAAAGCGAGGGCTATTCATGAATTCAGAGTTCCTCCCTGTTGTAAAATGCACTATTGATAATACGCTGGACCAGTGGCTACAAGGTAATGTGGTCATGCTATTGCCCTTCTAAGGAACTCAAACGTCCAGTTTACTTGTGTTTTTCATTGGGGAGTAAGGAAAATCTAAGCCAGAATGTCTGTGTAGTTCATGTCCAGTTAGTGAATTAGACTCAATCGTTAAAAACTGAATTTGACCATTATCAGGGAAGAAACTTATGATCTCATGCCTGCAAAAGTTATTTTGCCTCTCAGCCTCATCCCTGGATACCCCAAAACAGTTTTGTTTATTTTATTTTTGGTCCAAACCTAATGGTACTCAGTATTCAATGATCACTCTTAGTGGTCTTCAGGAGCATATGGGGGTACTTGGGATTTTACCCTAGTTTTTTTTGTTTTTGTTTTTGGGCCTCACCCAGCGGTGCTCAGGGGTTACTCCTGGCTGTCTGCTAAGAAATAGCTCCTGGCAGGCACGGGGGACCATATGGGACACCGGGATTCCAACCAACCACCTTTGGTCCTGGATCGGCTGCTTGCTGTGCTATCTCTCCAGGCCTGGATTTTACTCTGTCAAACTGTTTACAGGGCATACCTTCTAACTGCTGTACAGAAGTTGAAGCACACACCTCCAAGCTTTTTTCATACTCCTCTGTGACATTGTTCTCAACAGCCATTATTATTTCACCTTTGCTTCTTTATTTGTTTGTTTTGTTTTGTTTTGTCTTGTTTTTGTGTCACACCCAGCAGCACTCAGGGGTTACTCCTTGCTCTATGCTCAGAAATCGCTCCTGGCAGGTTCAGGGGACCATATGGGATGCCGGAATTCGAACCACCGTCCTTGTGCATGCAAGGCAAAGGCCTTGCCTCCATGCTATCTCTCCGGGCCCTCACCTTTATTTCCACTGATGGCTCTGAGAATCAACCTTGGCACTCCCTTTCCTTCCTTCTTTGCTCCTGCACTGGTCATTCCCATAATGCATTTTTTTATTTCTGTCTTAGAATCAAATTATTTTTATTTTTTGCCTATAATTCTGCTACAGGTTTCAAAATGGCGATGGTTTGTTGTCATCTCCCTTCACATACTTTATAATATCTGACAGAATGATTTTACAAATGTTAAACACATTTATCCCCCTGGAATCTTTGAATGTCTGATTCAATTGGAGTTGGAGTACAGAGAAGAAAAATTGCCATGTGGCCATCTGTCCATGTATAAAGGCTAATCATTGTGTATGCATGACCCTTCATTCCTCTGCAACTCTTTTTAAGCTAATTGTTTCTCAGAAACTGCACACTTCCTACCCTAAATTTTGTGCTTCCTCAGATCTATTCTTGCATTGATTCCTCCTGAGAACTTAGTAAAAATGTGCTTTCTCTATGTCACCCTGGGCTGACTGGAACTCATAAGAAGAAGTTGATCATCTTGCTTTGACGCAATGATTATCATGTGAAAGTTTAAGGAGCAGAGGTGCAACTAGGCTGTTCTCTCCCAATACTTAGCAGAGAGAAGGCTGTAGAAGGTGTTTGTGAGAGCCTGTGAGAGCTGTGTGAACCCTGAACTTTGTAGGGATTTTTGCTGTCTGGTTTGGGGTCATCACTCACTCTCCATAGTGCTGGAAGCTATCTGCTTTTCTACAGTGTATGAAGTCACACCCTGGTGCCTTCCTGAGCTCACTGAGCTCTTGGCACAAATAATAGTAATGTACCCTCGAGCTTGCCTGTTGTACAGTGGGTTGTTTCAGTACCGCCTGTTTCTCTTGCAGCTGCTGGTGATGCGAGCCTTCAAGCCTACCTCAGTGGACAGCCCTGCGAAGACGCACAGCATGCCATGCTGGCCTGCTTCCTAGTCTACTACTCAGTGCCTGCCCCCCGCCATCTGCCAGCTTTGGAACTCGAAGGTAACTGTTGTCCTCACTGCTCCATACGTCCCCATCCCTGCTCTCTTCACTGCACCTCTGGCCCCTGACCACATTATTCTCATTTATGTTTGGTCTCATTGATGAAATGAGGAAAAGTATCTAGTTGGAGATTTTCTCTCCTCAAGTTTTGATCTTCATGCACTGTTGGTATTATTGTGGAGAACGTTTTCTAGCTGAGCTATTCACATGTATCAGATTTTCTTTCTATTCTGAAAAAGATGGATTCTTCACAAGGGACTAGTATAGATACTTATCAGGTTTTTAGTATGGGTACTTTTTGCATCTTTAGTCCTGCAGTCTTGATTACTATTATTATAATTCAGACATGAACAGATTCTTAGTGTATTTAGCCAGTTTGTTAAGCATGCTGTTCACAAATTGAATGCATTCTTTATTTTATTTATTTATTTTGGGGGGGGGGGTCATACTTGGCAGTGCTCAGGGCTTATTCCTGGCTTTATGCTCAGAAATTGCTCCTGGCAGGCTCAGGGGACCATATGGGATTCTGGTTTCGAACCAACGACCTGCATGCAAGACAAATGCTATACCTCCATGCTATCTCTCCGGCCTTGCATTCTTTATTATATATGTGTTTGATTATTTTAAGAAGAGAGAATTAAAAATATAACTACCTTATTTTATCAGGAAGTTTTTCCAATCAGTGGTATCCTAATGTTCATTTAATTCTAATTATTCTACAATTATTTACTTACATAACTTTTAGATTGTGTTACCCTAATGGATGCTAAAATTGTTCTTTTGATGAAGGTGAAGATTGCTTCATTTGATCATTTGAACTTCAAGTTGATTATAATTTCTAGCTTAACATCATTTTAACGATTGCAGACTGAAAGCCGCCATCTTAAGACTGCTGATTGTGGCCATGACATAATTACTTTATTGGATTTAGTCTTCCTCATAAGCAAGCTCAAATGCTACACAAACTCCGTAAAACTGCTGTAGAGGGAAAATGATACCAGTTAACCTGCTGGTACTCAGTCCTGAAGGAAGGAAACTTATTATGGAAAGTCCTCCTTTAGCTGGATATCACCCAGAGTCATTTGCTCCAGTTCAAGCACAAGCAATAGAGTTGGCAAAATCATTGGCCTAAGCTACCATAGATTGTGTTTATAACTTTGTAAGAGATAGAACTTGAGGCTGAGTGCCCATGGCTGACATGAATGATAAATGAACAGGAAGACAGGTTTAAAGTAAACAGATTGAACATAGAGAAAGTTCTGGAAAAGATACAGAAGAAAATATGACACAGGTGAAGACAATGAAAATATTGGAGAGTGCATGTCATTGAGATCTCAGAGTGAGACGAGATCAGGATAGTAGTTGAAGAGATGAGCCTAATACTCTTGAAAAATGGACGGTGTCCTTCATATTACTTGAACCCTAACAACCTAGTTCAAGACATGGTCAATACATAGTAACTCTGACACAGGAAGAGAGGAAGCAGAAGTACATATTTCTCTTGTGGACATGGGGATCTAATGGACTCTCCTACTTCAAACAAACAACATTAGGACAGTGCATGTGAAGCAGTGGTTTCTTAGTTATGACCTCTCGAGTCATGAGCAGGCTCAAACTGAGGGATGAGATGAAACCTATAATTGCCCCCCAGTTTTCAACTTCCAGGGAATTTCCAGACTGACAGAGTAAAAGGGAGAAGGAAACCAGGCATAGCCTGGAAGACATGCTCTTTTTAAGTTTCATTCTTACATTTTAAGTCATTAATAAAATTTTGAGTCAACATGAAGCTATCTGTAGGATCTCAAAATGAATTGCACAAAGGAAAGAGGTTACATGCGAAGATAGAGGTGAAAGGACACGCTTCATTAGAGCATTAGGTCCTGTCCTTCCGCACATTCTTCGGGACCTTGGGGCCTTGATAACATGCTGTATCACTTAGAGTGTCCCAACTCTGTTCGCAGACCGCTTTCCTTGGGCTCAGCATTGGAGTGTGGCTGAAATGAGTGCCTTTTAGAGAAAGTGACCTCTGACTTCCTTTACTTGTCATTGCAATCCTCTTTCTTTTGGTTAAATATTCAGTGGGTGGTTCATGGTCAATAAAGGTAGAAAGGCACATTTCTTATGGATTTTTACATAGTATCTTTGGGTAATTATTTTCAAAGGGAGGAAACCAACATTTCCTGAGGTTGCCTGCACTTTCTTGCAGGAGTCTGTACAAGTGATTTTATTTGTGAGATGACCTTATGTTTGTTTGTTTGTTTTTAAGGAAGTGCAAGCTTTGCTGAGCTCCTGTTCAAGTTCAAGCAGCTGAAAATGCCCGTGCGAGCTTTGTTGAGACTGGCCCCTTTACTCCTGGGGAATCCGCAGCCGATGGTCATGTGATCCTGACTGGTGGCTGGTGTCCAGGCACTGCCCACGCTTGGGCAGAGCACCCAGGGAAGAGTGAGTGATAGGTTTTACAGCAGAGCTTGTGGGTGGGAGTGTGGGACTGTGCAAAACTCTACGGACCTGCATGTCCACGTGTTTTAAAGATTATGGAGCTTCTAATGGCTGTCAGCATTAGCATCCTATATAGAAGTAAGTTAACTTTTACTTTTGTAAATAAAATTGTTTCTTTGCTTTGTTTTCAGAACATCTTGATTGCCCATTTTTGGCTTCTTTATGGGTGATTGACAAAGGGGCTGGGTGAATTTTGATTTTTGTTTCATTTATTTATCCATTTGTTCATTTGTTTATTTTTGTTTGGGGCCAAACCTAAAGATGCTCATTTATTACTATGACTGTGCACTCAAGAATTACTTCTAGTGCTATAATGTGTGCTGAGGCTTAAACCCAGGTCTGCCATTCACAAGGAAGCACCCTGCCCACCGTACTATAGCTCCAGATTTGGATATTGATATTTGAAGCATCTGAATTGTGGTGCTTCAGGAAAAGTGATGTAAAGGTGAGTAGTGCCAGGTTATCTGAGAAGCTCTCAAAGTTTGCCATCTAACTACAAAAAGGTTCTCAGTATCTCCTAATCTGTGTCTCATTTATGGGTCAGAATTGGGCCTTGAAAAGGTTATAACTATCATTTTATCAGGGAAATGCAAATTAAAACAATGGCATTGCCCCACTTCAATGAAAATGTCTTATGTCAAAAAAACATGGACATCCAGTGCTATTGAGGTCTGCCTGATTCAATCTCTTTTGAAAATAGTAAGGAGGAGGCTGAATTTATAGCACTGTGGTAGGTCATTTGCCTTGCATGTGACTGACACAGAACAGTATGGATTCGATCCCCAGCATCTCATGTGGTCCCCCAAACCAGTAGCGATTTCTGAGTACAGAGTTGGAAGTAACTCCTGAGCATCATCAGGTATGCCACCCTCCCCCCCCCCAAAAAAAAGGAAAGAAAACAGTATGGAGGCTTTATATAAAAAAAAAGGGTTCTAAAAAAATAATAATAAAAAAAAAAAAAAGGAAAAGGGTTCTAAGGGGCTGGAGACATGGTGCATTGGAAGGACATTTGCCTTGCATGTGGCTGACTTCAATGGACTGTGGTTTGAACCCCTGGTGTCCCATATGGTCCGCCAAGCCAGGAGTGATTTCTGAGCGCATAGCCTGGAGTAACTCCTGAGAGCCACCTTGTGTGGCCCAGACCCCCCCTCCCCACAAATAACTGAGAGTTAGTATTAGGGGAAAGATACTTACCTTGTCTTTGATTCCAGCACCACATAATGCACCACCCAATTACTGGCCAGAGTGGCCTTTAAAACAAAGGAAATCAGAAACCAGGCAGTCAAAATATCTACATTCAGGGGTAGGAGTAATAGCACAACAGTAGGTAGGGCATTTGTCCTGCATGCTGCTGAGAAGGGACAGACTCATGGTCAATCTCCGGCATCCCATATGTTCCCCTGACCCTGCCAGAGTGATTCCTGAGCTCAGAGTCAGGAGCCACCCTTGAGCACCACTGGGTGTACCTCCCCCCAAAACAAATAAGCCAAAAAAAAAATCTTTACTTGCAGATGACATCATGATATACATGATATACCCTAAAGAGTCCACAAAAAAGCTCCTAGAAATTATAAGCCAATATAACAAAGTGGTTGGCTTCATATCCAATGCAGTTGCATTCCTTTATACAAATAATGACTCAGGAGAAAATGATCAATGAGTCTATCCCATTTAAAATAATGTCCAAAAATGTCAAGTACCTAGCTAGGAGTCAATATAATGGAGGTGTTTTGAAAGCTTCAGAAAGAAGTTGAAGAAGACCTAAGGAAATGGAAGAACATTCCATGCTCATGATCTGGAAGAATCAGTATCATCAAAATAACCATCTTACATAAATTACATTACTCTATAGATCCAATGCAATCTGTGACAAATGCAGGCAACATTTTTCAAAGACTTAAAACAATCAATTATAAAGTTTGTGTGGAACCCTATGAGGCATAGGATAGCCAAATCCATATTGAAAAACAAGATAGTAGAAGGCATCTTATTACCTAATTTGAAGCTCTACTACAAAGCCATGGTGATCAAAACAGAGTGATATTGGAACAAAGACAGACTTCCAAACCAATGGGTCAGAATAGAATATCTAGTGACAGACCCCCAAATATATGATCAATTAATCTTTGGCAGAGGAGCCAAGAATCTGAAATGGAATAAAGACAGTCTCTACAACAAATGGTGTTGGAACCGTTTGGGTAACTATGTATAAGAAATTAAAAATTGGGGGTTGGACCGGTTGCACAAGCAATAGGATGTCTGCCTTGCACACGCTAACCTAGGACGGACTGCATTTCAATCCCCTTGCATCCCATATGGTCCCCCAAGCTAGGAGTGATTTCTGAGTGTATTGCCAGGAGTAACCTCTGAGCATCATCGGATGTGGCCCAAACCCCCCCCCCCAAATTAAAAATTGATCTATATCTCACACCTGACCAGTCAATTCAATGTACATTTAAGACCAAGAGATTAGACCTGAATCCATAAAGTTCATTGAGGAAAACAGGCAGAACACTCCAGGACTTGAACCTCAAAGAAGTCAATTAGGATGTTAAGATGCCAATGGCAAGAACTGTAGCATCAAACATGAATAAATGCTACTATATCAAACTAAAAAGCTTCTATATGGCAACAGAAATATGGGCTAAAATTAGAAGGCGCTCACTGAATAGGAGAAAATGTCTGCACTCAATATATTAGATAATGGTTTGATGACTAGGATATATAAAGTACTCAAAAAGGTTAACTCCACAAAACTTAAAGAAATCTGGGATCAGAGTAGTAGCACAGTGGTAGGGTATTTGCTTTGCACACAGCTGACCCAGAAGGTATGCAGGTTTGATCCCCAACATCACACATATGATCCCCTGAGCCAGGACCGATTTCTAAGCACAGAGCCAGAAGTAATCCCTGAGCACTGCTGAATGTGGCCCCCCAAAACAGCAACAACAAAATAAATGGGGAGAGGAAATGAACCAATACTTCTTGTGAGCAAGACCAACAGATGGTCAAATGACATATGAAAAAATGCTCATCATCACATAACATTAGGGAAAGCCAAATCAAGACAACAATGAGATCATCTTAAACCAGTGTGGGGGGGGGCACATACCATAAATACTGGGACCACTCTGCTTGGTATGTTCTGAGAAAGAAACTTATCACTGTGGGGTGATGTATGCTGCCTGCTCCAACCTCTATGGAAACAGTATTTGAATTTAGTAAACTCAAATTGAGCTACCAGAGGACCCTGCAAACCCTTTTTTTGGTTATCTATCCCAGGACAGAAAAACATTCATCCAAAAGGATGTATGCACACCACTATTCATTGCAGTACTCAATTCAGTAGCCAAAACCTGGAATCAACATAGATGTCCAACAATAGACAAGTGGATCATGACGATATGGTACGTATATACAGTTAGAATTCTACATAGCTGTAAGCAGTGATGCGATCATGCAATTTATAGCTACATGGATGGAACGGGAAGATATGTTAAAGTAATCCAGAAGAAGAAGAATATAGAATGATGTCATATGTATTTAGAAACTGCATAAAGAAATGCAATGTTCTAAAAGGGAGTTTTCTCCAATACCCTTGGCCCAAATATATCAAGGAAAAAGAAAGAGTGGAAGAGGAGAAACAAATATGAAAGGATGGGCTTAACCCCATCCTCGTGATTTCAGGTGTATTATAGTGTTAAAAATGGACAGAACTAAATATCGAAGCCAAAGGTAACAAATGTGAAATCAAGAGTCCCAAACTTTAACAGTCTAACTTAAAATGTGCCTCCTATACTGGCATGCAGGGGTATTGATTTGGGGGTATGGGATACACTTGGGGGAACAGTGGTGGAGATCACTGATGGCGGGATTGCCCTGATTTATTGTTTATCTGAAAGCATGAAGTAATTTGTAGATAAAAATGGTTTCAATAAATTTAAAAAATTTTTAAGACTGAACCTCAAAACAAAGCAAGGAACAAAACTGAGCATCTGGATGTGTCTCCTGAATCCAGAAAACAAGTATATGCATATATATTTAAGTAAAAGAGTTTCTCTATGACCTAGTGGTTACTTCCTGGCATCTATCCAGCAAACACAGGACTAATTAAAAGGATATATGCATGCCTCAGTTCATTGCAGCGCTTAGTTCAATAGCCAGAATGTGGAAACAAACTAAATGTTCAATAACATAGATATGGATATAGAAGTTGTGCTATTTCTACACATGATAGGATATTGGGTAGCTGTAAGGAAAGATGGAATCCAGCTTTTCACAAAAACTCTTTGGGGAAGACGTGTCTATGAACAACTGAGGCTCAATCTTTAGACAGGGTCAGTTTATTTAGTTTCTGTCAGCTGTTTTTGTTTTGTTTTGTTTTTTGGGTCATACCTGGTATCATCAAGGATTACTCCTGGCTCTACCCTCAGAAATTGCTCCTGGCAGGCTCGGGGGACCATATGAGATGCTGGGATTCAAACCTGCATCCAAGGCAAATGCCCTATCTCCATGCTCTTTTCCTGGCCCCTCGATTAGCTTTTTAAATCAAACTTGCTATGAGAAAGGGCCTGCAGAGGAAGAATACTGGTGCTTAGTGAGGGTTGGTGAAACTGCCTAAAGCATTCATTTCTACAACTGTAAGACATGCTGTAAGATATGATGCTGGAATTTAAAAAAAATATAGCTACTTTGATATATATACATATACATATCAGTATATGTATATATCATATATAATAGGAAGAAAGGAAAAATCAAGGTATTCTCAGATGAATGAAAACTAAGGATTTCTCCCCAGTATACCTAAAAGCAGGCCATTGTTCTTCAGGCTTAGCAGGAGGGGAAACAAATGTTCAGAACAGACAGGATTTTATTTTAGGGGATGCAGAGGGATGCTTCCAAGCAATGTTCAGGAGGTACAGGGGCCACATACGATTTCTTGGCCAAACAAGCCTATGATTTGACGTAGGGGCTTAAGAATGCAACTTGGGCCCTGGCAGTGGCAGATGACTCAAGCCTCCCAGTGCAGCTCAGTGTAGTGCTTCAGGACCACACCTGGCAGTGCTCTCTGCCTTTCAGGGCCACACCTGGTGGGGCTCACTGTCCTTCAGGGCCACAATTGGTGGTGCTCAGTGTCCTTCAGTCACTCCTAGTGGGGCTGTTTTCTTCTGGGCCAAACCAAGCATGTCATCAGTGTCATTCAGGGCCATACTTGGTAGGGCTCAGTTTCCTACAGGGCAGGAAACTTGGCAGAGTTAAATATCCTTCAGGTGCTCTGGGCTCACACAGTGGTACCACACATGTTGTCCAGTGTCCCAAAGAGTATTTTGAAGTCATTGTTTCTTTTTCTGTTGCTTGCTTTTTTGCTTTGTATTGGGGCCATGCCTGGTGCTGCTCATCACTTAGCCCTGACTCTTGGCAGGGATCATTCACTCAGGCGACCATCTGGTGTGTCAGGGATTGAGCCTGAATCACATGCAAGGCAAGAGACTTACTTCTTACTGAGTTATGCCCCAAGTCAGTGATTATCTTTTTATTGTTTGTTGGTTTCGCTTTTGGATTCACACCTGGCTGTACTTTTACTATTGATTTAATACTCAGCGATCACCTGCTGTATTCCCAGGATTATATGGGACACTGGTGATCAAAACCTGGTCAGCCATGAGATAAAGGGAAGTATGCCCTGCCCGTGTATTGATATTCCAGCCCTCTCCTACAATGACAGTCTTTTAAAATAAAGTGTTGTAGGTCGGACATATCATTAGACTTTCGTTAAAACCCACAAAATGTCTGTCCACCACCAAGAGCAGAATTGAATGTGATTGTCAATTCAAGGGTGTAGAGGGTGTGTGGATGTAGGATTCTGGATTGGAGTAAATGTACTGCCCTCTGATTTGGAGTACACCGTATAGAGGATTGAATAGGATGGGGTGACTGCAGGTCTACAGTAATTGTTTCTGCTCTGTTTGTTCTGATCTAATCTGTTAATCTGTTCTAATTTTCTTTTTTTGGAGGGTTGGTTTTTGGGCCACACCTAGTGACGCTCAGGGGTTGCTTCCGGCTATGCTCACAGAAATCGCTCCTGGGTTGGGGGACCATATGAGACACAGGGGGATTGAACCTTGGTCCATCCTAGGTTACAGTGCGCAAGACAGACATCATACACTTATGTCTCTGCTCCAACTTCCTATTCTAGTTTTCTAATCATTATTAAGAACAAAAACTATTTTGAATTGGGTGCTGGGAGATTCAGAGCACAGGCTTTGCATTTGAGAAGCTCAGCTTTGATTCCTGGTACTATATCACTCTGTAAGCACTTCTGAAGTGATCTCCATACCTGAGCTGGAGTAGTTCCTGAGCCCTTCTGGGTGTGACTTGCCCACAATAAATACAGTAAGATTTTACCTCAATACCTGCTACCCTTGTGCCAGATTAATATGCTAAGAATGTCCAACAGAAAGCCTCTAACTAGAGAA
This sequence comes from Crocidura indochinensis, assembly GCA_004027635.1. NCBI lineage: Eukaryota > Metazoa > Chordata > Mammalia > Eulipotyphla > Soricidae > Crocidura > Crocidura indochinensis. The sequence goes on along the minus strand of PVKC010007877.1, from coordinate 9,443 downwards.
AATACAAAATGTATACTCTAGATTAGCCTTTAGATATTGTACTTTCGAAGAAATGACAGATCATTTCTACACATGATTAAGATATCATATCTTGATCTGGGGTTTCTGGATGATGAAAATTTTATAAAGGTTCCAATGTGAAGATTCCAGCATAGGCAGAAAATTGTCTCATCATGCTCAAAGTTTCTTCCTGAATGGCCAGTAGAACTTAGAACTCGGACAAGTTGAAGGATTTATCAACTAATTGCAGAATCCCACATTCTAAACTGTTTAGTTTTTATAACAAATTTCGTAAAAAAAATTTTTTTTAACTTAAAGCAAGCAGAATTTTTTCTTGGAAATTCATTTACTTTGAGGAGGTGGTTTATGAAGACAAAGCTTGCATCTAGAGGACTGTTTTTCTTGAATGCTCTTAACTCTTTCATTTGCATAGATTCCCAGGGATTTCTCCTGTATAATGAACAGAGGCAGAAAAGACCTGGCTATGACAAAAGTGATAGTTTTTCTGAATAAAAGGAAAATAATAAAAAAAGAAAAATGAAAAGAACCAAGTGGCATATTTAGGCATTATGGAAGAACTTATAACTGGGACATTTATCTTTACTCAATGATTTATGAATAACTATCCTTTTTTTTTGTTTGTTTTTGGGTCACACCCAGTGACGCTCAGGGGTACTCCTGGCTATGCGCTCAGAAGTCGCCCCTGGCCTGGGGGACCATATGAGGCACGGGGGATCGAACCGCAGTCCGTCCAAGGCTAGCGTGGTAAGGCAGGCACCTTACCTTCAGCGCCACCGCCCGGCCCCGAATAACTATCCATTTTAATGACTACTATTATAAGTCACTTTTTGTGTTACTTTAGGCTGAACCAGTTGACTTTAGGCCCTTGAATTGGAAGCTAATCTCACTTCCAAGATCTGATACTTCAGAGGAAGCCAAGGCAGTGTCTTGATGATACCTCTGCATGGTTCAGGTACAAGAGTTGGTATTTGGGACTCAAGCCAATGCAAGAAACCAATGTGGAGGTGCTCCAGAGTGCCCATGTGGTACGAGGGATGAATCTTGCGATGGCTTCCATCAGCAAAGCCTTGTTGTCCCCTGTACTTCTTTTTTTTTTTTTTTTTTTTTTTTTTTT